>JAUCNQ010110024.1:4203-14402 GCA_032352715.1 Bougainvillia muscus | reverse complement strand
CACGAAGAAGTTGTTAGAATTGCTCAGGTACTCACTATCGTACTAGAGACAATACTTACCAAATCTAGCGGCTATTTCACACGAGATAATGGAAAACTAGAAATAATCAATGTGGACTTCGTGCGTAATAAAGAACAGTCCTACTTCACGTTGGTACATAACAAATTGCCGGTGACCAACCTTTTTAAAATAAGTCGAAATCTATTCAATTTTAAAATGGAAGTCACTACGGAAGAACAGTATAGTAAAGGCATAGACAGTATACCCGAGTTAGATGCTTTCAAAGAATTTTTCTACTTCTTAGCTCGCGAAAACGGAATTCATTTTGGTCAAGCTGATCGCCTACTAGCCTTTAGAAGTGAAGTCCGATTTAGGGAGAGTACCATCGTCCACTATCAAAATTTATCTCCTCAAATGAGAGTGAGAAACTTTTTCTTATTGCTTGATAGTTTCCTACTGTTGTTACACACGAGTAAGACAACGGATTATACACAGTACAGAGCGTTTCATAATGTAGTGGAGCAGGACCTGTACAAACGCTTCAAAACCACCATATTTCAATTCATGGGTTCTGTGAATGCTACTATTGAAAAACAACTCGCTCATACTCCACTCTCGCTCATGCTAACCGAGAACGAAAATCGACTCGAGAATGTTCAAACTAAAATCTCCTATCGGAGATGTCTAACTCAACTCATGAATCGCGTTTCTAACAGCTCGCATATGGAAAATAGAAGCAATGACGGTGACGAAGAACCGTGGAGGATGCTTTTTCACAATAGACACAATTCACAATACGGTGGAATGGATGCCAGTAGTACGTTAGACATACCACCAAGTGGTGATAAAATGTTAACGAGTGTACTTTTGTACCGTCACTACAATTACGCTCAAGCAACTGGAAACGATACTGCGGGTGGTGAGTGGTCGAGATTGGATCCTACGAATCTAATGGAATTGATAGTCTACTCTTTCATAGAACACGAAATAATAGCACCGTTAGAACGGTCGTACAAGACTAGTTTAACGACTTTTTTTACTGTTTTAATGGCAGACAGTGCTCATCAGATGTTCTCGAAACACATAAAAATGTTGTATCGTAGGGGTTGGCAAAAGAAAACTTTGGCACAAAAAGCTTGTTATGCATTTGTTGAACAGTATGTCGGTATAGTATTGATGGTACTGCAACAAGCACTTTTACAAGACGACGGTTCGATCTCTACCACTGTTAATTTCGCCAGTTCTCTTAATAAATTCTTACCTCTTACCAAAGTACAGCACATGCTACGCCATCTAATCTATGCGTTCGATCCCATCTCTTACCTGATCGACGAAGTGGGTAATCGGGAGTCTCATGAAACGAAATACATATATCATTTTAGTCAGTACTCTACGTACGTCGAAGAGATTGTTGAGTCACACGAGATGTGGCTTTCGGATACCGTACGAGGTGTTTTCGGTACCGACGCGGACGAGATGAAAAGAAGTGAAATGTTCATGCTCATAGTGGGAGCGGGTGGCTACGATGAAGCCAAGGCAAATTATCTCAAACAAAATTTGATGGTGGCACCTGCTGTTGGTCTGGACATGGACGAAGCTACGAGACTCACTCAGACGAGTAATCAAGCGACACAATATGATGAGGTGACGAACGAGGAGATGACTCGAGTGGACATACAAATTAAGAACATGGATACTGCAAAGTCGTCTCAAATCACCGCACCACTACCCGAATATGCAGAAAAAAAAGCCATAGTCATAACGTCGGCACTGAATCGAGTTGAAACGCCCATTGCAGTGGCCGACGCGTCTCACCCTCAACTCGATAAATTGTTTTTAGAAGAAATTATGGTGGTGGTTGCGGACACTGTCAAGAAAGAGTTGAAATTGCAAATAAAAGACGTGAACGTACCTCCGAATAATGATAACGCAGGCAGCACCACCAAGATGTTCGTAGCTCAAGCTACACCTACGCCGAGTGTTGCACTATCAGCAGATAAATACGACGACCAGTCCACCGTAGACTATAATTCCACGATAAACTACGCCGATTCCGTTCGAAGTATGATAGACAGTGGCAGACAGAAGAAGAGAAATAAAGATTTTGGAGTGTACGACGTGGAAGTGTTTGACGAAGTGCAACCTTCCGACTCTGTGAGTCAAGTCGATCCCAATTTCATTCAAGACGAGTTACAGCCGACGTACAACTCACCCAATAAACTAATAATGACAGTAGGCAGTGGTATAGGCAAAAAGAAAAAATCTAAAGACGACATTGGACCTGTACCATTATTACGACGCGTAATCAATACTGGCACCAAAGTAAACTTGAAAGATCCACGACTCATCACTGCCCATGGTAAAAACAAAGCAGTTCTCGCCGATGGTAGTGTAGTAGGTGTATCACAAGTTGAATTGGACGACATTGATGACGTGTCTGTCGGAGACGAACTATCATCTCGTATTTCTAAATTTGGAGATGGGGGAAATTTTTTAAGTTCTTCGGTGGGAACGGAATTCACGTTGGGAAATGATGATGAAGATGAAGAGAGTACTACCACTTCTGCCGCAAGTATATTAGAAACGGAAACTGGCACTGCTACTGGTAGTGTCGATTATTTAGATGTAGATGATGACGTCATTAACGTTAGCGATACGTTGTTTGATGAAGTTCCTTCGGAACTAAACGCTGAAAATGTTTCCACCATGGACAAGTTCAGTGCTGCCAACGTGATGAAGAAGAAAAGCGAGAGTATCAGCAGTGGGATTCGAAGAGCCGTCGCAAAAACAAATACTCGCATGAAACCCTACATAAGAGAGACTACAGGACAATCGGTAAATACGAACAAAAAACTGGTAAACAAACGTTTAAAGAAGACAATCGACGACAATTATCTGAATAAGAATTTAGAAGAGAGTGGTCGCGAGTTGAACAGTGATAAATTCGAAAAAGATAGAGCTATAAAGATGGAAAAGGACACGCGCGTGGCCAGAACGATGGTCAAGCAAATAACCGAGAAAATGTTACATAAAAAAAAGGGTAACAAAGACCCGACCATAAAAGTGATACGTAAGAAACCCTACCCGAAGAAAATCAATGTGGTTACCAGCAGTGGTGGTCACATACAACAAGGTAAATGGGCTGGTATAACCGCCGATGACATGACCAATGCACTTACAAAAGCGATACCTCTCACGCAGATTATAAAACGCAAAAAATTCAGTAGTTTAGCAGGTAAAAAAAGAGCGATAGTCGAAGAACGAGATAAGATCAACGTGAGACTTAGAAAAGCTACAGATTCGAACAAGAAGAAACGGTCTTCGATGAAAAACAGCACTGCTGTCAAGAAAAAAATAAACACTATAAACGTACGCAAGGAGGCGTCTAATAGATTTTTCGAAAGGGGAATTCGAGAGATAGAAATGCTACGGTTGCCGCAAACGAAACCATCGCCACGATTGACCTATCCAGACGAAGCTTCGTTTTCGTCACCGTCTGCACTCTACAAAACCAACGCTGCTGAATTATAAATATTCTCCAGAAAAAAATGTTATTTATTATAAAAACTGTGTTTTACTTTGATATAATACCATTAAGATGAAGGAACGTTTGAAGAATAAGATGTTGTCTTCGACGGCCAGAAGTGCCGCGATGAAAGAAAAACTTAAGAAATCCATTTTGAGGGGGTTCTCGTTGCGAGGCGACATTCAACATCCCCTATTCGATGCCAGTCGAACGGAAGTGAAACGTTTGATGACCACCATACGCGGTCTGAAAGAGATACGCGCCTACGATCCCGGATTGTACCGTCAGACGAGTAATTATGTTAAAGAAAATGACCTCACCACCATCGAATTTGCCAAACAACTAGCACGATGGACGGGTCAGTTGAAGCTTCATACTGGAGAGAGTAGACGAAGTCTACGTGCCCCTACTCGCGTTATAAATCCCGTAACGAAAGTGGGTAGCGTTGGACGTCCGCTCGAGCTCGTACACATGGATCTGGCAGACGTGAATCGCCTCAATCCCGACAGAAAAGTGTACAGATATCCGTTCATACTGGTGGTTGTGGACGCGTTTTCGAACTACACCGTGCTGGTGCCAGTGAAGAACAAGAATGCCGATTCGGTTTTGAACGCCACGAAGAACGCGTTCAGTCAAATGGGCATTACGAACACTAGTGCGAGTAAATCGAAAAACTACTACGCCAGCAGACAGTATAGAAAAAAATCAAAACGTAGCGTGTTGGACGACAATGACGTTGACCGAACGAAACATTGGTGTATGGTAACCACGAAAGTACAGACTGACAGGGGTAGCGAATTCGTGAACGATACGTTGAAGAGATTCCTTGCCAAACGCAACATGACTCTGTTTTCATCGCGTGGTAGTGGCAAAGCCTACTTGGCCGAATCGAAGATTGGTCAGATGAAAAATCAACTCGTGCGCATCCAGGAACTTCTCGAACGCAACATCGTTAAGAAAAAAAAGAAGAAGAAGAAAAAAAGTAAGGCAAAAAAGAAAAAAATTAATCAGAAGAAAAAGAAGAAGAAGAAAAATGATTCATCTTCGGGGGATTCGGAAGACGATGAATTCGACGACTTTGCAGTCTACGAAGAAGATTGGACACGTTATTTACGAGCGTTACAAACTAAAATGAATAATAAAATAAACACCCGCACGGGCTACACACCCGCGAGACTGTTCTCGCAGTTCACAAACGACTCGCTCTCCAACAAACGAGACTGGGAACGTAGGTATCGCGTGAACGAAACCGTCAGCAGGTTCGAACCCGTCGAAGACACAATGATGAAGATGCGCTTGTTGAACAAAAGCTCAGTGAATAGCAAACGAGAAGTGCGTTTGTTGAAGAAAACCAAACACGAAAGTGAATTGCTAAACAAACAACACAGGTGGGGTCGTGACCCACGACGGGGAGACAAAGTCTATCTCACTCACTCGCGTCTATTGGGACACGCAAACGAACAGCCGCTTCGCTTGTTCGAGAAACGGAGCACTCAAACCCAGTCAGAATGGAACACGCAACGTCCGTACGTAATTCATTCTGTCGTTAAAATGACGCCCAAACGTTACCGAGTGAGAAACCAACAAACTGGAATTCTACGTAAAACGCTCTACTATCGAGAGGAACTACTTCGAGCACCCCATCGCTGAATTTATTGTATATTTATTTATTTATTATATAAAGATTGTTTTTTATTCGATTATTCTTGTATTACTTTGATGTGTTGCGACGCAGTACATCACGCGATCGTCATTCATCATGTCTCACAAAGATATTATAAAACTTGTCAAAGACAATAGATACTTCGATAAAAGCGAATTTAATTTTAGAAAAACGTGGGGAAAGAGCCTAGAAACGGGCAAAAGCATGAATGTAATGACAGAAAATGCCACGGACAGGAAGTACGACCCGTTACAATTCGGTATCTCGTTGGATTTAACTAATCAAAGTAAAGACATTACTACCGACAATACGGGTATACACTTCGGAGAGAATTCTTTCTTCTCGCTGGACTCTTTTCACGCTCCGAACCTGGTAGAAAATGACGAAATAAAGGATTCAAACTACAATACGCTCACAGACGTGGAATATACGCAATTAAAAAAAATGCACAAGAATCACGAAGAAGCTACTTATTGCATGCATATGTACGAAGACGAACGAAATTATAATCTGACTTTTCCAATGAATAGAAGAGACGAAAGAAAGGATTGGGGTTTTGAATTGTATTCAAATGAAAGCATACCAATAATATCTTATACTACTCGTCGTCTAGATTATTTAAGATTTTTAGATCAACGATCTATGCTACAAATCGCTACAAACAACATGCCCATTGCCAGACTTTCTTATTATCATTTTGACAGGATTAGTTATTCCAATTCAAACATGCAAACTAATTTTCCAACTAGGACTGACGTGCCCGTAACTTTAAAAAATTTAACGGTACACGCACGCGCTGGATATCCGCCTCTGGTTCCGATGGGTCAACTCGTACCGTGCTTATACGACACGGCTTCTGCAGAATGGAAACCAATGACCAAAGACGAAATGTCCAAGACGATATCACTAAAACAACTGGCAACGGACGTCATTGAAACTTATTCGGTTCTAGACGTGAGGAAACTATTCGATTCGAGTGTTGTGAAATGGTGCGTGGATTACAGCACGTTATTCACTAAAGTCAGTGAAACAGGAAAAACAGACATGATACCAGCATATACGATTAATTACACTGAAAAGATCGATAATATCACTAAAATAACTACGCGAGAATTTCACACGTCTTTAATCATGGAAAAAAAAAATCTATTTAGACTTAGCATTCGTAGATGGTATTCACGATATCAGAAAGTGAGAGACGATCGTAACGATCGTAAACGTGAATTTATCGGTAACATTTCTTACCACGGCGTAGAATTTATAAGTAAATTTGCTGAACAGATTAGACCTAGTATAACAAGTGGGAGTGGAGATGAAATATACCGACAATATAGTCATTGTCGTAACGATACCGATACCAATGTGGATAGTCGGCCAAGAACTGTTGTTCCCGAAGAACCTAAACCTCGTGTAGATCG
Organism: Bougainvillia muscus; assembly: GCA_032352715.1. Lineage (NCBI taxonomy): Eukaryota > Metazoa > Cnidaria > Hydrozoa > Anthoathecata > Bougainvilliidae > Bougainvillia > Bougainvillia muscus. The sequence continues at coordinate 7,795 of JAUCNQ010110024.1, read as the reverse complement.
TTGCGTGAGCGCGTACAATCACGCCACGAAAGAGCTTGTTGTACAATTCATGCCGATACTAGAGGATAGATATTATCAATCAAAAAGTGAAAGAGCAAAACTAGAACCATTGTTATCGAGTGTTACATATCTTAACTACAACTACCAGCTTTATATACAATGGTATTTTAGGAAACTCATGGAACTGCATACGTTCACCTCGTCGAGAGCTTCACCACTTCCAGGATGTAAAAGAAGAATATTTGCTATGTATTTGCAAAATAGTGATCTCGTAACCGACGATGTGGATGACGATTTGGCTAGGTTCACGAATGAAACAATGCCACTACTTTATCTTGGAGTAAAGTTTCGTCCACGTTCCGATACAAATTCACACGTTAATAGTAATTCTAGAACTATCAAATCTCTCGAAATTAAAGTAATAAACAACATAGAAAGATTAGGTTTTAGTCTCTACGGAGACGCCGAAGTACTCTACGGTATAGAAAGATTCTTTCATGAATTTATAAAAACTATGGATTCGTTCCATTATTATAATACGATTAATGGAAAAAGGATTCAACCTTTTAAATTTGCACATTGTATAATTAATAATTCGAAGGTTAACATATTTAAAGGGCAATTAGCTAAAGATGATTTCCGTCGTTGGAAAGAATACATTTACAAAGTTGTAGAAATGTCAGATGATTTTGAAATGTATTACCATATCAGGTCGAATAAGCACCGCGTTGAATTAAGAAATAAATGGAAAGGACAGTTGGAAAGGGTTAAAGAATGGTGCGAAAAAAATCAATATGGTAATAATTTAAAGTTTGACGCGAATTCACACAGACATCATTTGGTATATAGACCTTCCACCAAATATCTTAAAGGGGATGATTGGCGAGAAAGATCTGATGACTTTGATATAGGTTGGATTACTAAAGTCAAGAAAGATGCTTTAGAGAGATATTATGTAATATTGGGAAATATGCAAGCTGGAAGTGGAACAAATCCGGAATTCACAATCTGTTTCAACACGGACGCGACCGATACGAAAAATCCTAAATTTTCAAACGATGTACATACTGCTAGTAGGGAAGAACTTTCAATACTTTCGTACGCGGTTAGTTTTTTCGGTGGTTGGGAATACGATCTGCAAACTTTTTCAAATTATATAGTCGAACCGAATCACGTGATGAATAAAATGATGGGTTTGAATAACGTGTCAAAGAAAAACAGCGAAATATATCAAGAATTAACAGGCAACGACACGTTTATTGACAAAAATTCACCGTCTTTGAGACTACATCCACTTTACAATGGTAATGGAACTTTCATGGGAGACATTATAAAAGGTAGTATTTGGCAATTTCCTGTACGTATATCTGATTTGAATAGAAGTTTAACAATTGTTAAGGCAATTCGTTATTCAGATTTAACACATCGTCATATACAGAGAGTCAATAACATTCTAACCTTTCCCGATAATGACGAAATAGCAACAACGACAGACGCTAAACTCTTCTACACCATTTCAGATTTGGATGAATTCGAACAACTACCTCTAGCACGCGGTGGTATACCGAAGGTAAGCTCCATACGTGTCGAACTACCAACTTTCTTGAAAGATTCGTATAATTATCGAGGTACGGACTACCAAGAACATACGAACTTTACTATCAATAAAAACAAGAACTTGATGAGCTCTACAGATAAACTCTTGGAAAGGAAACGTCTTTCACACTTCGATAATCACTTCAATCAACCTCAACCGATTAAGAAGATGAAGTCCAATGACATCGAAATTCATTTTTTCAATGCCGACGGATCCCGTCCAAAACAACCCGATTTGGGAGAATTAACCGATGCTGAAACACAAAATACAAAATACGTACCATTCAGAAACGTTAAAGTAAGCATTTACCGACCGCTATCGTCTTCTAACGAATTGTTGAACAAAATAAAACGCGATAATTTTCTAGCTGAAGAAATCAGACTACAAATAGACGGGAGTAGTGAGAGAAGACCACTCGATATAACCAACATCAACAACATGATAACACTAAAAAATTCCACAAATGTACTACAAAGGCTCTCAACAAAAGAGGGAGACGTCAACTCAGCCTATTTAAATGGAGTGATTATCGAAGATTTGAAGCCGAACGAGGTTTTTTTTGAACGCGTTCGAGGACTGTGGAATACAATACAATTGGGAAATAAGATGTTTCAAGAAAAACTCTCACCACTTTCAGAAAAGACAAAACAAGATATTCTGGGACGTCCCATGCTGGGTTATTTCCTTTCTAACAATGACTTAAATAAGGCTTTCGATTTATCATTAGAATTGAAAACCGTCACTATACCGTTGGATATGGAAGGTTTAAAAGTGGACAACACCTTATATATAACTACTGATTATGAAATGTTACCTGGTCAACGTACGAACGTCGATGGAACAATTGAACGTAAAATAGTAGGAACAATAGAGTTGTCAAGAGTGGAAGATTTCGAATCAAAAAAAACCAAGGGTTTCATTCAAACATTCAGCACACAATCGTTAAATAATGGTATGAATGGAAATGGATTCCTGAAAAGTAAACCCTTCACCATCCAAGCTCTATACGACGTTAAGAAATATAAATTTTTTTTAGAAAACACGGCATTTGAACTGGTTAGATTCCCCCAAAAATTAAATAATGGTACGCGCACTCCCACCGTCATATCTATAATGTCAAACTATTACATTAGCAACAACTTGGCAAGTTCAACAGCATAATCTACGCAACATCTCATTAAGAAGGAGTGTAAGTAAGGGGAAATTCACCACGACCATGTACAATCCGTATAGAAAGAGAAACTTTACAATGCCGTGTTTCAGTCTTAATCATTCTAAAATCAAAACTGGACTACGACAGATTAAAACTAAAAGAGAATTTGAAGATCAGTACAGCCGTTTATACAACGATTTTGTAAATCTTAAAAACACATATGCTCAAGATAAACAATTGTCGGAAAAACAATCAAACGCGATAATAGACATACTACGACAACAACAAGGAGAATTAAATAGAAAAATGATCACAAAAAACACACCTTCATCCGCCGCCTCAACAATCGATGAACACCCTCAAAGAAAAATAATTTTAAAAAACAATAATAATACTCCATCAGATGAAAGTGACAAAAATGAAGAAGAAGATGAAGAAAATGAAATTGATGAACCTGTATCATCACGACATCATCAAACAGAAGGTAGAGGTATATCTTTTCCGACACCAACTTCATCTAAAACATTATCATCACGACGTTTACAGTCTTCAAAACCGGTAAATAGAAAAAATTACGATCTTGTAGATGGTGCTTCAAGCGATTACTATTATGATGAAAGTGGAGATGATGACGATGAATATGATGATAATAATTCTAATTACGAATATGAAGAAGATGAGGAAATTGAAAGAAAAAAAGAAAGAAACTATCAAAAAAGAAGTAAAAAAAATAGTAATAAACAACGTAGTGTAAAATTTTATTAAGTCAAAAATATATTTATTTCTCGTATTATATAAATAGTTTACCTCTTCCATCTTTTTTCATTGCACTCTATTACTCT
>JAUCNQ010110013.1:0-11830 GCA_032352715.1 Bougainvillia muscus | reverse complement strand
CTACTGCCCTGAAGAGCTTTTTGAGTTAGGAATGGATCAATGTACCAAAATACAACTATAGTTCCTCTACTACTGTTGTACCGGAGCACTAATTAGATAAAAAAGCAACATTGTTGTTTTTTTATCATATTTTTACCTGGAATGATTTTTTAAACTTTTTTCGCTTTCGGCTCCGATACATACCATAAATAATAGGAACCCCCTGGATTTTTATTTGTATTTTTGCCATTTTTGCCATTTACGTCGTTTCTCTTGCTCTAATATCTTCGCTATCCTTTAAAAACCTTATCTTTCCTGAATTTAGATTTTCCATTTTATCCAATAGACGGCCCCTGTTTGAGTTAACAGGCGGCTTTTATTGGAGAGGGGCATTAAATAGAGACGTTAAATTTAAAATGTTTTCAAAGTTATTGGGTGGGTTTTTATTAGAGAGGGGTGTTAAAAAGATAGTGGGCGTTAACCAGAGCATTTACAGTATACACAAATTGTTTCCTTCGCATCTCTGAAGTACAGTTCAAAATGAAAATTGATGGTAATAAAGCGTTATTTAATTTATAAAGCAAATTTTTTAGATTGTTCATAATATATATATATATATTTCGATTCAACCTATAGCTTAAAAAATGGTTGGTGAACACGAAAAGCAGTTTATTGAAAGTGTCAAGAAAGGTAAGCCATTTTTACTTCTAACATAGATTTAAAAGTAGTTAAATGTTATTACATTTTGGAGAAAAAATTTAAGGAATAAATAAGAGACGGTCACAAAATTTGTATCCCAAATTGTACCATTTTCATCATAGAAGTACCTTGTTGGCCCTTTTTACGTCGACCTTTGTTGGCGTTAATTTTGACCTCTTGGCATAAAATGGGCCGGCGTTAGAGGTAAGGGGTTTTGACCGGCGTTATTTTTAAAACAATTACTGGCGGAATTTACGTGTTTTTAATCAATTTTTCACACGAAAATTAAACAAAAGTTCAGAAAAAGACGAGAAGACATTATTGATAATATTTTGGAGCCAGAAAAAGAGGAATAATGTATGGTTCCCTCTAATGTAACTCAAAAAAACATTTAAAACCAACATAATTGTACATAAAAACTTTATTTCCGATTTTCCCTGTAGTTGTGTTAAATGCGGCCCTAAATGGTGGTAAGTCGAATTTTGCTCTTGGCGAAATAAGGACCGGCGTTAGAGGGGCGGGCGTATAATTAGGGCCGGCGTAATAAGGGCCGGCGTAATAAGGGCCATGAATTTGAATAAACTCATGACAATTTTAGGATAAACATAAAAATTATTTTTATTCAACTACTAATGGAAGAAACTTTCGCAAAATTTTCGCCATATTTGTGAAAGTTTTTTCTCGCGCTATCTTCATCACTCCTCTATTCGCGAAAGTTTATTACAAAATTTTTGTGAAAGTTTCTTCCTTTAAAGTAATCAGACGCTTCCTTCCTATTGTAGATTAGCTAGGCTCTGACTATCCTTGCAAACGTTTGATATAAAATGTTATCTGCATGTTATCTCCGTTTAATTTCAATGATTTATATACATTTTGGTTTAGGGAATTTCAATGAAGTGAAGAATTTAATTGGACTGGTTGAAATTGACTGCTGTGAAGAAGTAAGTCAGGGTTAGAAATTTTTGTTGGTATTAATTTTTGTGAGTTTACACAAATTTGACCCCTATTAGCGAAAAATAAATACCCGTGAAAAATGCTGAAAATGTGAATAGTTTTTAAAAAACTAAGGCAGTCCCAATATGAAGAAGCTAATGCATGTGATGCAACTCTTGTTAACTAAAAAGGAATAGGAAAACAGAAGTAAATACACAGTACATTATTGCGGCTATCATATTAACTCTAATGAGTGCCCCCACCCTGTTGTGTACGGGCAGAATTTGTGTCCATCAAGTATGGAGAGAGGTGGTGTCTGGTTGTATATAGGAAGGATTTGTGTCTGTGGTGTATTGGAAGAAGTGATGTTTGTCATATAGAAAGTGGGTAAGTTTTAAATATCAAGTTAAAGTATATGAAACTGTCCAGTTCATCTCAAAATTTCCTTTTTTTCACAAATTGTTTATTTTCATCTAAGACGAAGTGTTGCGCATTAGAAATACAATATGTACAAAGTATATGCAAAAAGACACTTATTCTGAATGGAAATTGATAGGAATAAGGTGATTCTATGCAAAGTGTCTTTTTGAGATGGTTCCCTAAACTAGTTCATGTGTACCTAGAATATAAAAGCATATTATTTAGAATGGTATGACTGCTTTGATGCATGCTTCTTATAAAGGAAATGAAGAGTTAGTGGAATATTTATTACTGAATGGAGCAAATCCTAATATTGACACACATACAGACGATGTAAGAATTTCTATAGATGTTTTAGTTGCTTGCTCAAGAGACGTTTAAATATACTTTTATATATAATATAAAAACACTGAAGACTAATTTTGTTTCGAAAATGTTCTGTGGAAAATTGTATTATTTCTGTATCCTTGCTGACACTTCGAAATGTACCTGAACTGGTTATTTACTGTTATTCTGCTTTCTGCTTTTTCTGACGTTTACCTTACTATATACTATTAATTCTGCCTTATAATAATATTAATTTATTTATTAATAATATTAATTTATTTTTTAGTACACTCCTCTTATGTTTGCAGCTTTATCAGGTAACTTTATTAAAGTGAACTTAAAAGTCAGCGATTTTTTAGTTCAGTATACAAAAAAGTAATATTCGGAAGTTTCTCATTTCTTCCTTATACCTTCAATGACTGTCATGACTGGTTGTTCTCATTGGCTGTTCTTACTGGCTACCCTGTCTGGTTGCCTCTATTTGCTATGTCTTACGCTCACTTATAGGTTTAACTGTTTATTTATTTTTAATGATGATAAAATGTGATAAAATAATAGGGTCTATCATATTCTATATTTAAAGGTTCTACAGAAGTTTGCCGTTTACTTCTCAAGGCCGGTGCAAAGCCTGATGCAGTTAACAAAATTAAAAGAACTGCTTCACAGCTTGGTGCATTTGTTGGTAAGTAGAGCTGGACTGTGTACTTTTTACACATTTTAAGTCAAGACCAGACTCCTTTGCCCTTATAAAGGCCAATAAAGTAGGTAAGGGGTGGGGGATATTCCCCTCTCTAAATTTTGTTATATATATAGCTCCTTATAAACCTGAAACTTGGCACAGATGTTCTTTAAACACTTATTAATTGTACATAAATATAAAATTGATGCATAAACAATATCTATTTTGTTGATGTCAGCATTTATGTTTTGTTGGCTCTACATTCATATTTTTCGAAAAGATCGGGTTAAAACTTTACTTTGTAATGAAGAAATATCTATGTATTTTATTAGTTACCCTTTTCAACCAAACGTGCCATCTTCTTCTCCGTGATCTTTGGTTTTGGTTTTTGGTTTTTATACTTGATTTACAATTGACCTCATAGCTATGAAATGCATGTTGATTTGTATGCTCTTTTTTGTAGGTCGCCATGACTGTGTTAGTGTAATTAATAATTTTGTTGATTTAAAGCAAATCAAATACCACACAGAAAAACATGGTAGGTGAAAATAATGTTTTATCAGATATTACATATATACAATACATTATGGAGAGAAATTATTCCACCTATCTCATATGGACAGATTTTCGATCTATTGGACCTATCTACTGTGATTTGGAATAAATAGGCATCACCCATCCCATTAAAGGCATAATTTACTTTACTACATGTATATTTCCACCATACTGTACATTGTATTCTACCCAGAACTCTCACACGCCTCTCCTGGATAGCTCTTTTTTATTTTAATTTATTCACTTATTTTTCCTAGGGGTAGGAGAATTGTATTACTACTCATGTGATGACTAGCTTCTAAATTGGGAATTGTTTTAGCTGTTCTAACGTGAACGAAGTAGTGGCACGGTGGGAACACATTGAGCTCTATAATCGTGTGGTCCCTGGTTCCAATCCAGGCTGATGATCTTTTCAGTGCCACGTCCCTGGAAGTAAGAGGGTTAACCTGTAAAGTGACAGATTAACAACTTGAGAGGGCTTGATGTAACTTCTCCCCTAATAGTGGCTATTGTAGTCTTGGAGGAGGGCAGTGATAGTCTTGAGAGAGGTGAAGGAATTAAAAAAAAGAAGAAAAAAGACTTCTTTCTTTATTAATGTCTGTAATGAAATTGCCATGCTTAGTTCGGAACAATATATCTTTGCCATGTTTAAGGGACCGTCCTCGACATTCGTATCGAAAATAACTTATACCATTTTCATCACAGAAGAAGTGTCTCGGTGCGTACTAAGTATGCACGAAGACACTCCTTCTGAATGAAATGAACTTTCTGGACATAAAATAAAACCTTCATCCCCATAGGTCTTGAAGAAACAGCTAAACTGAAAGCTGATCTTGCAGACATTGTTCATCGACTGGTGATCATTCCAAATCTCAATCCTTTAAAGGTAATACTAGTTTTTTAATTTTCAAATTGTTAGTATACAAATGAAGGATTTATACATACTGTTGGTTTTATACATACTGTTGGTTTTATACTGCCATTTTGCAAGTTAATGCAACACATTTATGCAATACTTAGGCATACAGTATAATCGAATGCGTTCTGGGTACTGAGGTGAGATTGGTATGCTATTCATATTATGCGTCCACAAACGTCGTATGAGAACTTGTATCAATTTTCATTCATTGCGACTTGTTTTGCTGTAGGTAGTTTTATTTATTGAAAAGAATCCAAGATTGATAGAAAATCAACATTCAGTTAGCCAAGTATTAGATTTCGAATGTCAAAAAGCTTATCATGGTGTGAATGAAATTATGTCTATCAAACTCCATTTATTTAACTGTATTTTACGAAAATGTGAAGCTTGGGAAAAGAATAAGGAAGGAAAAGGAGGAATTAAAGGACTGCTAAAGTTGTAAGTTGTCACTTCAAGCCTGTAAAGGGTTATGATGTATGAAGGATATGATGTGTTTTTTTCAGGATCAAATTTCGGAATGAACATGAACGTGTCCCTTTTACGAATTTCCGCAAGGGGAAAGTAGCTCTCGGCAACACAAATTGGGATTTAGTAGACAAAGATGACATAATAACCTATTGTAAAAAAACGGTCCCGAACCCTAACCCTTACTGGGTACGAATGGATTAGTAATCACGAGACATAAATTTAAGTCGTTTAAATTGAAAATATAATTCCACTGAAAATATAATTTCACTTTCACTTTCGTCATGACGGGTGCGAGAGCTACTTTCCCCTACCGAAGTTTCTCCCTTTTACTTACTTTGAAATAGCTCTCTCTCTCCGTGTCTCCTTCATTGTAGTGGCTTTTAAGATACTGTTTTGTGAGTTAGTGTAATTATTTCATCTGCTGATCCATGTTTCTCCTTATGCTTTAGTTTAGTAAAAGGTCGTGAAAAAGATGGTTTCCAGTTATCGCTGGAAAATCTTCTTCGTGATTCAATCAAATCGTTCCCCTATGCAGCTTCAAATGTTTTTCAACAAATTGTGAGAACTTTATCACCTGTTACTCCTGTGAGTATATTTCGGAAATAAATGAATAAGAATAGTAGATTTTTGATGTGAATACTATCCTATTGAGGTTTATATGAAAAGTAGACACTTTTCATTCTTTACTTGGCACCAGAACATAATCAGGGACCTTCCACAATATTCGTATGGAAATTTTTTATCAATTTTTGTACAAAAAATACCACTGCCACAGTCCTGGAAAATCCTGGAAAGTCCTGGATTTTGGATTTTGTGCTGGAAATTCCTGGAAAGTCCTAGAAATCTGACTAAAATTTGGTTTTGTCCTTATTTGTCCTGATATTCTTTACTTGTTGTTCAAAGTTTTTTCTCTGCTACTTACTGAATTTTTACTGCATTTGCCCTAAAGTGCATGGGGTGTCTTTGGTAGCATTAAAGTATGGGGAGGGGGGTAAATTTACCCACCTACCTAAAATCTACTAGAAACAAGCTATTGAGTTGAAATTTGGCACATATTTTCCTGGTAATAGGAGGAACAAAATGACATAAAAAATAATTCAAAATGGCTGCCATTTGGTGATGACGTCATCAAAAAGTTCAAAACTTCCCAACTCTTTAGTAAAATATGACCAATTTTCAAATTTCAACGACGAGATATCTATAACAGAGATTTATATTCTGTTTTCTTTATATGAAAGCCAATATCCAGTAGATTAACAATTAACATTTTACGTAACTATAATATTTCGGACTAGAATGACGCGCCAAAGCTGACTAAAACTCCCAAAAATCCAAAAATGCATTATTACGTCATAAAATTGCGTCTTCATAAAAAATGTTAAAATTGAAAGATGTTATTGATGTAAAGATATGGTATAAGTTTGAAGTCAATTGCTTTACCACATAAAAAGTTATGGAAAAATTATTTCGTGGTAATTTTATAAGGATTTCTTAGTAATTGAGAGGTGGTCTCGAGCAATAGCTTATAATTTCAGAATGGTAAGAGGTATGGGCTGAAACTTTCAGGAAATGTGCCCAATAGGACTTTAGTAAAAGCCCTAAAGTTTCATTTCAATGGCCCTTGTAAAGAAAAGGCCTTTGTTCAATGGCCCTTGTAAAGGTATGTAAAAAAATGAGAATTTCTTTGATCTAAATATAAATGTCTTTTAGGGTGATGATCCCACAGCCATTGCCGTTCTTACTCAATTTCTAAATGGCGTACAAAGGTAAGCAGTTAACCGACATTAGACTGGGATCAAGAAGCTTCTACCAGTCAAGAGAAAAGTCAAGTAAAAAGTTTGTGCTAGGGGAACCATATTTTCAAAGATCAACTAGAGATGGGGGGAAGCCACAGTTTTACAATCCAGGGGGGGGGGGGGGGAGAGAGGGTAGGTTAGGTATCAGCTGACTCAGTTTCAATGGGGAAAACTGGATTTTTCTTAGTTCCCAGACAATGATTTATATACCTTGTTCCCTGAATGCTTTACCTAAACAGATATTGGCTGTTAATGCTTAGTAGTGCAGTAGTTATCAATGATCACTTGCTTTAGTTTCTTACACCTGTGGGGACTATTTATGCAGTGTCCAGAAGTATATTAAGTAAGTTTTTCCGTTGGGTCACTAACTTTCTATCAACCTGTGGAGGGGGTAACTGGCCCTGAAGAATGCTTTGTATGGTAGGCGTTCTATCTCTTTGCAGATATCGTATCCCTAAATTTTACCGTTTTGTTTTAGTGCTGATTTCTCAGAATGTTGTGCTTGTTGTGGTACGAGACACAGTAGCAATAAATGTCGTAATTGTAAAATGGTAAGCTTCAGCATCCACGTATTCAACTTGTGTTGTAAATGATGTTGAGATAGCCTGAGTTTTCTTTCTTATTGCCATTAAAAAAACAATTTTATATGAATGCTGCAGAATTTTGCTGATAGTGTGTTTCCCTCGTTATTTGAAGGTTCGCATCAAACGTCACATGCTGAGAAACCAACCCTGCTCTTATTCTTGACGCTCGTTTATTCTAACACCAATTATATTTCATTATTTCATCCATAGATCTTTTAGGGACTGTCCACAAAATTCGTATGGAATTTCGTATCACTTTTCATACAAAAGGAGTGTTTTTGTGCATACTTAGTATGCACAAAAACACTTATTCTGTGATAAAAATCGTATTTTTGTATTAAAAATCGGTTCGTATTACGATTCGAATCTTGTGGATGGTCCTTTAGTTAAGCTTAACTTTTCGAGCTAGATAGCTGTACCGTATCAATTATTTTTATTATTCAGGTTCGCTATTGTGATGCTGGGTGTCAGAAACTACATTGGTCGAATCATAAGAACTTTTGTGAGCAATTAAAAATTCAATATGCTGAGATACATGCCGCCGAAAAACTTCAGAAAGATGAAGAAGAAAGACTGAAACTTGTAGAAGAAAAAGAGAAAGAAGCAAAAGTAGATAGTGAAGAATCAGAAGAAACGCTGAGTACGAAGACTGAAGCAAAACTACAAGGTCTTTGTATAAAAGATGTCAATGTTGTTGTAGATTCACCTTAGGAACCGTCTAGAAAATTCGCTTCATTATTAATATCAATTTTCGTATCAGAAGAAGAGTCACAATGACCATTCTTCTGAAATTAAAATGAAACGAGTTTTGAAGCGAACTCTTAGGAACCATCTTGAAAATTTGCCTCCTGTCAATATTTTTGGGATGATTCCAAATTCATGCGATTCGCCATCATGTTTTGTTTTCTTCATGTTGGTAGCTACTGTAAACAGGCATTATACCAGGACTTTTAAGTGTCCGCCATCCTGGCCCTGCTCCTTGACTTATCATTTATGTAAAAAAAGTCCTAAAATCACCTAGTTTTCAAAGAAATCTAAGTGCTGTTTAGGGTTCTTTTATATAAATATTCTCCTTATTAAGCTCTTCGAACGCTGCCCTCCTTTTATGGATTAGTTTCGGGTAAACGTGAAGATTGTGTGATTTAACGGATCCAAATTGTTGTTTGCTAAATGAACATTCTGTATTAATCGGAAATTGGTAGTCCTGGCGTGAATAGATTTTGATTTCAATGTTTATTTTTTTTATGTTCGTTGTATTGTACTTAAATGCTGTTTCTTATTGAAATCATAGATAATTCTATGTTGAAATGCGGTAAAATATTTAAGGTTCGTGCGCAGGGGGTAAAAATTTTACTTAACTGATAGAAAAGAATCAATTTGTTGTTTGTAAGCAGTCTCTGAAAATTCGTTTCACAAATTGTTTCATTTTGATCTCAGATGAAGTATCATTGTGCATACAAAGTATGCACAAAGACATTCATCTGACTAAAAACTGGTAAGAATAATTTACATAGTGGATTTGATAAAGTTCAGAAAAAGTGTGTAAACTGTACGATGACAAACATGATGATTATAATTAGGTTTAGATTATAAGGAACTGTCACAAAATTTCGCTTTATGAATTCGATTAATTCCTGTCAATTTTCAACTCAGATGAAGTGTTATTGTACATACTTTGTATGCTCAATAACACTTCATCTGAGGTAAAAATGAAGTAATTAGTTAAGCGAATTTTTGAGACGAACCCTTAATCATATCTTGTTATCTTTGATGGTTTTTCACTTTCATTGTAAAAAAACTGAATAAATAACAAGGACGACCTTTTCTATTTATTTATTGAAAACGATTACTTTTTATTGTTAATAAACATGGTCGTTGTATATATTCATGGAGTACACCAAATATATTTGTGGTGTTCAAGAATGAGAGTTTTCCGGATTTTCTACCGGTCAGTTCCTGGTTTTCAAGAATTTTTCTGTCAGAAAACTCTCGTCCTCTCAAACTCTCTGGGTGTTGTAGCATTACGCAACTTCAGATATCGTTAATCTTATAAGGATTCATGAGACGGCTCCTAAGGCCTGGGAGAATTACTTACTTTTAATTGTAAACTTTTCAAGTCATTAACTCGAGTAACCGTTCAAATTCTGTTTCTTAAAGAGAGGATCATATTAGTATCCTATCAGGAACATCAATGATAACATGGTCAGTATTAAAGTCTTTACTATATTACCCTACCTCCATAACAGTAGGGAACTTGCGCAAAGCCATCTGTGACGGACTATTCCATTCGGTCACCTTGGTTACCAGCATTCTCTGTGTCTGACAATGTTATGTGTTTTTATAATTGCGCAAAGCATTTGCGGACTGTAAGCAAATATTTAGATTTCGAATGTTTTGATCACGTGGTTCGCAGTAATAGTTGTTAATTTCATGTTTTGAATTCGAATGTCTGTTGTCAATTTCTTTTAATCTTTTAACGAATTAGCAACCCAATCTCTTGGGCATCGCATTTTTCTCTTGAAAAAAGGAGATATGGACTTTCAATCCTGATCTTTTCTGAGGACGTCGAAGTTGCAGTTTTACCGTTCTCCAGATGATTCGACGGGCCATAAAGCAGGTGCTCTGTTTCCTGATTGATTCAATTTCACGATCGACTGAAGCACTTAGTCTGTCGTCGTGAGCAAATGCGCAAGTTCCCTAGTAACTTCTTTATAGGGACTGTGCATAAAATTCGTATGGAAATTCGTATTAATTTTCAGTCAGAAGAAATATCTTTGTACATACATATCATGTCATGAAAATGGTACGATTTGTGATACGAATTGTATGAATGACTCTTTGCAGTTGCGCTGATTTTTTTTAATCTCAGGAGAAATGGCTCAGCATATAAAGATGTCTAAGATGTAAATATGATATGAAATTCGTATACGAACCTTTGTGAATGTTTTGAAGTAACAGCATCTTAGATATGTCCTTCTTCTCGGGGTAATTATGTAAATCCCTGGGTCCAGCTGTTCGAAAGCGTATTAAACTCCGATTAGCTTAATCCAGTATTAAATCTGACTTTAACCAATCAGAATTGATTTCTAATCAATTCGGATTGGTTAAAGTAAGATTTTATACCAGATTAAGCTAATCCATATTTAAATCCAGTTTTGAACAACTGAGCCTAGAATACGATTACATACTATTAAAGAAAGGATTAAGCAGGGTGGTGGGGAGGGTTTTTATTTTTTGTCAGAATTTATTTTATTTATTTTAACATCATATATGAATAAAGAAATATTATTGGTCCCGTAGAATCTCCCGACGCATAATATCCCACTTCTAGCATCTAGTTCATAACAAGAATCGTTAACATTCACAATCTAACAATTTACTTATCCTCGTGTCCCAAATCACTATTTTTCGCTCTTGCGAAATTGGCTTAAAATAGTTTTGATTTTGACAACTTCTTTGCTAAAGAATCTAAAGCAAAAAGAAAACCGAAGAAGTGTGACATAAATTTCCATCATTCTTAAAAGCTCTTATGCTCTTATGCGCCCTGTTTGTAGTGTATGTGCTTGCTGAATTTGTCGTATGAGCTCTCAAATATTCTGTTGCTTTCAGAGTGTGTTCTTTTTGTAGCCTAGTATATTAAAGGTTACCTCGGATACAAAAACAAGTTTATCTCATTTGAAGCATCCAAATGAATGATTACAGAATCTTTTGGAATTCTCGAAAAAGCTGGTCTCGTTATCGAGATATTGCAGTTAGAAAGTTTTAAAAGTGTAAATTTTGTGACGTCACGGAGTGTATGAGGAGGCCTACAACACTAAGGAGAACCATTAAAATGCCGTAAAACACGTAACACAATAATTTGAATACTTCGTACTGCAAAATATGTCACTTAAAGATTAAAATGTACAGAACAGGGTACGTTTCTTTTCTGAGAGTAAGTTTTATACAATTTTTCTGAAACATAGTCATTCTTCCTTCCCTAAAACACCTTTATTCTATTGTAAAAGAAAGAATTTTGCCAGTTATATCCCTTTACCTAGCTTTTCTGTAAGTCAGCATACTTTCCTTTACAGTTTGTGACGTCATAATTTTAACAGTTTCAAAAAATACTCAAACTGCAATATCTTGAGAATGAGATTAGATTTTTCAAAAATGTTTTTGTATCAGAGGTAACCTTTATGCTCTAAAACTAAATTCGTTTTTAAGAAAATCGACCAAAACGTATGTACAAAGTCTCTACTGAGAAGATTAAGATGAGAGTCTTCTCCAAATTGTGGTACCTTACATCGAATCGTTCTCACTTTGAAGTGCCTTTGTGCAAGGAGGTATGTCAAGTGGATGGATCACTCTTCCCATGGTTAATACAGGCTTTGGCAAAAACACGTTTGCATTCCAAGTATGGAACGACTTGCCTGACCATGTGTCCTGTGCCGAGAGTCTACTTACATTAAAGACTTCTCTTTCTAGCCAT
>JAUCNQ010110002.1:0-11831 GCA_032352715.1 Bougainvillia muscus | reverse complement strand
TACGGCTACTATGGCGGAAACCGCCCCCCCCCCCCCGGGTAAAATAGGGTTAATGTCCAAAATTCAGTGTCCAAAAACCTAAGAAGTTTTGATTGTTAGTAGCTTTAAGGAAAAGGTCTTTGGGAACCTATAGATACTTAAGAAGCTACTAGAAATAATGACAAAAAGGGAATAAATGGGGTTTAACTGCTTTGGGGTGGTTCAAATTCAACATGTTTTTATGAACGCAATCCAAGCCTTGGAATAATAATTAGCCTGGGATAATTTAAATTAGTAAGTTAGGGTGGCCTATTGTTGGTATAGCGCTAATATTTAATGGCGTCACTAACAGAATAATAAAGTCATTAAAAAATTGATTGGAAGTTCATTTTAACCCTATTAAGCCTGGGGGGAGGCATAACGGCCTGCGGCATATTTGACGCCTTGTAACTTCTGTTATAGTGATGCTTTCGACGTGTTCCTTTGCTACATTCAACATATGCCTATATTACGTTATCTCAAAAAATTTTCATTCTTATATCATCAGTGGTTAAGAAATTATTGCCTATTGTTTGGAACCACCTCACCTTTTACTGCACTACTCCCTCTGAAATTTCTTAACCTTGTAATTGCTGTATTTTCTTCAATATTTAAGATGTAGGCTTGAAACTTTTACATGAGCATCTGTTAACCTAACCTTTACTTTTGACATCGGAATTTGTTCCATTTCCGGAATATTTTCCGGAAAAACGGAAGTTTTGCCGGAAATATTTCCGGAAAGCATTTCCCTCTGCGGAAATCTGGTTTAACGTATGTTAAAGTGCCTAAAAACATATAAAATTGATAACTCCATCTTATGGCATTGCTATTACAGTATTTTGAAGAGAATAATAACCTTTGTTGCTAAAGTTTGGGTTGGAATTTAAACATAGTGATTTTACTCAATTTTCTACGTCTTTATGGCGTCATCGGCAACATGATGACGTCATCATAATTTTTTTTACGTTACGTGACTCCTTATGTGATGTTGAACATTTGTGCCAAGTTTTATATTCTGAAAGTTATTGGTTCTACAGTTACTAGGTGGGGGCCATAATGCCCCCCAGGCTTTAAGAGTGTAAAAAAAGCCCGGGCTTAATAGGGTTAAGCTGTGCCAGGTGTTATTGAGTTATCCCGAGTCTTGGACAGCCCCTAAAATCCATAGGCCTACTCAGTGGACATAAGAACGTCTTTAAGACGTCTTTTTGAAGTATCGAAAAGTGCCACTTTTCGATACGTTAAAAAGAAATGCTATGGTGTTCGAAACTGGATCAAATATGGGTAAGCTTAATCTGATATTAAATCTTACTTTAACCAATCAAATTGATGAGAGAATCTACTTTGACAACTAGACTATGCAATAGATACTGCATCAAAATTAATGCTACCATATTGGACAACCTGCAGCTATCTCTCGGAGTTATCCGTTTTATGTTGTCTAACGAATAACTGTAGGTTTCCTTATTAATTTGAGTTTTAGTACTAGTGAAACCCAAGCTGTGCTTTCTTGCCTACGTTAATACATGCAGCGTAACATTATTCACTTAAACCTTATATCCAGAGTTTCTTGCTTTTTATAAACTCAAAGTCATTAATTTTAATTACTTTATGTATGACGCTGGTCTCTAAAGACCCAGCTTCATCCATAAAGTTATTACGAATTAAAAGTAATTATACTCCATAGTGATGGTCTGACTAGGGCTGTATCCGCCACTACACTTCAGATGAAATATCCAATAAAATAAATGCCTAAAATCTCTTAAATTTTTACCACAAATTTCATTGTTAAGAAAACGTGCCATCTATATATATATTAGCTGTTGGCGCGGAAACACTTAATTATTTTCATAATTTCTTGTTTCTGCTTCAGCAGTTTGATAAATGATTTCAGTTATTATTTTCCAATATTTTCTGTTATTAGCAATACATTTTACATGTTCCAAGTCTTCTAATCTTCTCAATTTTTGTATATTGAATTTAGCAACGAGTTCATCACTGTTAGCTACAGAATTTTCTATATCACTATTAAGAGTAGATGGAAGTGTTGCTCTCGGTCTTCCTCGTAATTTCGGCTTGGTTGATGGTTCAAAGTAGTTGATCATAGCTTTGTGCGCAGGGCATTCCATGTTCATTCGTAGGATACGTCCAAACAATCTAGTAAATCATCGACCATCTAGTATTTCCAATGTTATTGGTTTTTCTTTGGTCTTTTCGTATACGTCTTTATTACTCATCTTAGCAGGATATTCTATTTTTAGAATGCGTCGTAATTGTTTTCTGTGAAACGAATTGAGATTATTCTTGGCACTTTCTGGTAGGCCCCATGTGGAAGAGTTGTACAGTAAGATTGGTTTAATTAAGGTTTTGTACATTTTAATACGTAATTCAACTTTTATTTGGTCGGTCTTAAGCCAGATGTTATTCATTTTGTCCATAGCACTATTTGAAAGTATTTGTCTGTGCATTATGTCTTCGTTATCTCCTAGCTTGGATCATAATTTTATGACATTCCTCCGGTTCAGTATTTCCGATCAGGTTCCTTCTTTCAACTACTGTTTGTTTGTTGTTATCTCTCGCTATGTTTTTTTCTGGCTATGGTGGTATGCTCAGTCTTTTCGTCATTTACTTTTAAGTTATCTTCAAGTAACGTATCTTTTACACAATCGTTTATTTTTCGTTTTGTTTCTAAGCTGTTTGTTATAAAGTCAGCATCATCTGCATATATAATTTCTTCTGGACCTGAATAAGGATGTTCTCTGCTTGCTACGTCTGTATATAATTCATTTCTGACTCTTCTCAGGGAGTTTTCAAAATAGATTGTGAAGAGAGTTCCACTTAACGCATCACCTTGTGGTGCTCCAATGTTGCTACTGAAGGGTTCTGTGTTTGCATTTTCCATCTTGTTGTATTTGATAACAGATACTACAAGATTCGTACTTCATCTTCGTCTAAAAAGGTTTTAACTATTTCAATCAATTTCTCTATTCTGATAGTGTCAAAAGCTGATGACATGTCTATTCCAGTTATGTAGATGGTTTTGTTTACGCTTTGCACTTTTGCCAGAATCCATCTGTATACCCTTATGCAGTCAGAAGTGCTTCGAAATTGCCTATATGCAGCCTGTGATTTGGATATGTAATTGTCAACTTTTGGCTGAATTCGGTTTAGGATTATAAGTGATAGAATCTTACGAATTGTTGGTAGTAGATTTATAGGTCTCAGGTTCTTTGTAGGACCTAAGGGTTTCTTTGGTTTAAGATTGGTTTCCGACGATATCATTCAGCACAGTCGTTATTTCAGTATCGAGTAAATCTGGTCCATATTTAAAATATTCTGCAGGTATCTCATCAGATCCAGCCGCTCTGTTATTATTCAGTTTCATAATGCTTTTCTGAACCTCTTCTTTTGTTATTGGGTTTACCAGATCTCTTCCTATCTCGTCAAACGGTTCTATTTTCTTTTCCTGTGGATCATTGGAATCACTGCACAAAATCCAACTGTATCCGGACTTTTTTTCAGTCCGTATTTGTCCGTATTAAGACAGAATGCTAGCATTCTGTCTTAATACGGACGAATACGGACTGAATACTGAAGTAGACGGACTGTATAAAGGTCCGGATACAGTTGGATTTTGTGCAGTGAATGTTCATAGAAATGATATTTAATAACATCATAGATTATTGAAGGTTGTGTTATATTTTTTTCCATTTTTGTCATGTATTATGGGGTTGTGATAATTTTTTTATTTAAAAATCTAACTGCTTTGAACATTTTAGAATCATCTTTCATGTTATCAATCTCATTAAGTCGTTCATTTATTCGTTGTTCTTTATTTACTAATATTTTCAGCTTAATCTCTCTCATTATTTTGTTTCTATCCCCTTTCATATTTCGTATTTTCTCTATGTCTTTACTATTGTTAATTTGCATTCGTAGCTTTTATTTCTCAGACAATATTTCTATTTCGGGGTCATGTGCTTTTCCATTTCTGTTAACTCTTGGACAGTATCCAATTGTTTCTCTCGCTGCTGCATGCATCGATCTTGTAATTTCATTCCATACTTTGTCGTTTTTCTGTTCATGGTTCACCACACTTAATTTGTTTTCTAGATTAGATTGAAATTATTTTTTGATAGTTGCATTTGATGATAATAACTGTTTATTAACTGTTTTACATACTATCTTTTTCTTGTTTTTGAAAAGTTTATATGCTGGGATATCGAATTTACAGATTACTAAGCTATGGTCTGTTGGTGTTAGTGTTCCATTATACGTCCTTGCATTTAAGAGTCATTTTATAGTCAATTTGATTATAAATTTGTTGCTTACCTCCAGTTGGCAGTGCCAAGTCGTAATATGTCGTTTTGGATGGTTGAAAGCACTATTACTAATAAATAATTTTTTTCTACCACAAAAATCCAGCAATTCTTGACCAGAGTTATTTCTTTTTTCAGTAGAGTATTTTCCAGTGCATTCGTTGTCATTTTGGTGTTTTCCTATTTTTGCATTAAAATCTCCAGCTATTATTACTAAAGAGTTATTTTTATGATCTTCTAGTAACTTTTCAATTTGTGCGTATACTCTATCAAGTTTAGTTTTATCTTTCTTACTAATTTTAATGTTGGTGCATAAACATTTATAATTGTAATTACATTTTTACGTTTATTGTACTTTGCTACATGTTCTTTGTCTTTTAACGCCAGCTGTAAAACGGCTATCCTTTCAGAAACTTTCCAGTACGTTCAGATGTTATGTTTCCATTTCTCAGAGACTATAAAGCCTAGTCCGTAATACTGATTATCAGCTTGCAAAGTAATAAAATTATTCTTGTACTTAACATCTATATTGACTGCTTCTCGTAACTTTGTTTCTTGTAAGCGGCAACTATTTATCTTGTATTAACCATATCTTTGCTTAAAAGTTCTTGTTTATTTTCATCGTTCAAATCTTGAACATTAAAAGTTCTGATTGTTAACTGATTGTTGTGTTTCATAATAATAACGTGCCATCTAAATTTGTTAATTCAAGTCTGAAAATAAGACAAATGACATAATAGTCATTTTTAAGCATTTGACCTATAAAAATTGTGCCATTGTCATCTTAAACTAAGTTATGCAAGTAAAGTAAAAAGTATGTAAAATGCCACTCCCTCTGATCTTTGCTCCGAATTGAATGTTGCGATGGAAATTATATGATTTTAAAAAAATCAATTTTGTAGATGAGGTAACAAAATATTCGCTCGAGACAATGACATTATGAACGAGGTCATACACATCATATTTCTTTCCGTTTGCTGCACGCCATAGTGATAGTATTATTCGTCTCGTTTCCAAGCATATCTTTTACTGAAACAACAGACGATTGGTCTTAGATTACTATGTCTTAAGACTCTTCCAATAATATTAATGCGCGTTTTGAGTATGGTCATTGTTCATCGGCTATTGTAATTCTGGAATAAATTTAAGTAGTGAAATTAATCCTTTTATGCCTAGTGTCCAATTAAATGGAATGCTGTAGCCCTATTAACACTGCGCTATTTTGTCTCGCTTAAAGACTGGGGGGCATAATGACTTCCCTATGAATATCATGATCCACTAATGCTAAACTTATGAAACTTGATACATCTGTTACCAAGCACATGAAGATGCTTAAGGTGTGGTCACATTTGACATGACATCAGTTTAATGTTAATGACGTCATAATTATCCTCATATATTGCGAAAATACCAAACCGAATTTGCATTAGCAAAAAAGCTTTTTTCAAGACATTTCTTTCCATTAAATGATTTGGATATAAAGATAAATGTCCGAAAAAACGTCCAAAAGCTTTTTAGGCCAAAAAGATTGCGAAATAAGGGATTTTTGCGGAATCCGACCCCCCCCCCCTCATACGTACGAGGAAAAAAAACCCCATACGGAATAGGGTTAAAGCGTTAAAGTGTTACCATCAGGCATTAAAGGGTTAAATGACAATAAAACAATGAAATGTAACGTGACACAGCATTGGTAAATAAACACAAAAAGGCTTCAAAGGTTAATGACCATTTATTTCGACCATAAAAACAATATTTATTTGAAAGTTTATTTTCGCCTGTGATTTTGTAATTGTATCAGATATTATAAAACACTGGAATAGATTTCACCGATAATAAAAAACCTCCATTTCTTTCTGGGTAATAATTTGTATTTTAAAATGATGCTTTTGCCGGCGAAGCTTTAAAATAGAAATGTTGATGACTGCATGTTCTACATGTGGGATAATACAAGTTTTAGGCACTGGAAACTACAATCGCGTGCATAAATTATAAGACTACCGTTCGAAATATAGCGATTCGGGAGCCACAAGTGTAAGTTCTTTATCTAAATGACTCCAGAGGCTGTTTTTTTCAGATCCATTATCATACAAAAGCAATTAAAAATTAATGACTTTGAGCACTTTTTTAATCTCCATTCTATTGTTTTGACTAAGGAAAAGCATGTTCTGAGTCCGCCTATGATGTTTAAACTATTAGGCGGCAAAACATACACAAGGGCAAATCAGTTTTTCTTTAAATCCAAGGCTGACAAGTCTACATGCAGACAATACGTGTGACACAGTTTTATCTTCAGACACCTTTGCCCAAGGTGTCAGGGCAATTGCACAAGAGACCAGAAAAGCATACCGTCTCATAATTTTTTGCACACGATTTTAGTCGAAGTTCTTCATATCTCTGATGGATTTTATCATACAGTCTACGAAAAAACTGCAGGAAAACGCCATGTTTTAGGAGGTTGTTTCAGCAAAATCGTAGGGTATTTATCAGTTTTCTTTGTATGTACATTATTGAAGAAGTCATACGGTAGACATGAAGTTCTTGTTCAGTTTGGATCCACTTCCAAGGATTCAGTATTGTTTGATTAAGTATGAGTTAGTTGACAAGTGAATGTTGAGAGCAGTGTGTGGAATGAGTGAGTGAGGAGCGAATGAGTGAGTGAGCCTAAGATATCTGTTGTAACATTTCGATTAACATCTGTGAGACTGGGTTGCTACTGATGACCATTGTTTGGGTCTCCTATGTAGGTGAATCCGCTCAGTCTCCGATACATAAGCCAGTCTAGCAATAGGATTCAAAACTGAACCGCTCATGTATAACTGAGATGTTGACAATTTTCATTTTATGTATTTTTTATTTTTTATTGTTTCATTGTTTCACTTTTATTGTGTCGTATTCTGTTAGTTTATGTAACAACAACTATTGAAAGTAGTGGTTGGTAGCACTCCACTGGTTAGTATGAAGTTTGTTGGTAGCGCCTCGCACAGGTGCCTGATAAGTGCCAGATCTCAGGTAGTGTTTCTTACAAGGAAAGATTTGTTCCAAATTGATTTTGTCATGAAATATTAGAACTGTATTGTTCGCTGGTCTGTAGATTTGATCCACTTAATTGTTTGATATGCTGGTACTATCATTTCGTAGTGTTGATTGAGTAAAGCTTAGTATAAGTCTTTATTAGTATATCTACATTACTTATTTAAGATATGCTACCATCCCCTTTTGAATGAAATTAAATAACTGCAATCTATTGTACATTTACACTATGTATATTTTTCAAGAATATATATCTCTTTGAAATATTATAAGGACTTTATCAGACCAAGAACACTTTACAAGCATTAGCTCATTCAGTGGCGAATATGTGTGTGATTACCAATCATTGTTACAGAAGTAGCGGAAATCAAACAAATGATTGGTAAAGTTGTTGTGGCACAATATGTCGCAAACGCCACTACATGTCGCAGCGCCACAATATGTCGCAAAAATCGCTACTATACGTCGCAAACGCCACAATATGTCGCAAACTTCAACACTATATGTCGCAACAATATATGTTACAAAAAATGAAAAATCGACACTATATCTCACAACATCTGTCTTCAACTTTTTTCAAGCATCTTTCAATGTGACTTAAGAGAAAGTGACAGAAGTAAGATAATGGAGGAATTTGCAACATATGGCGTAAGGATGAAGCCATGAACCGGTTTTAATAATAGCTACCAGCATCAAGAGATGCATCTTTGAAATTCATGAAGGAAAGTTGGCACAAACGTTCAAATGCATAAGATACGTAATATGTCATATGTAATATTTGAGGCAAAGACCAGTTTGATTTGAAACGAGAAATAATATTTTTTTTTTCTCTATTGCATTTTTTTTGCTTATTGTTTTCACACACGTGGCCTATTTATTTGAAGTTATTTTAAGCTATAAAAACTAACGTTTATAAAAAATGTTTGGTATACGATGAAATATAGCGAAATAATTTTTCAACTGCAATATTGTCTCAATAAGTCATCGTGTTCCAGGGCTTTAAGGGGGGATTTATTTAAGGCTAAACGCAACTTCGTCATATTTTTTGAGCTGCATTTACCTTAGTGATATGTGTAATGACATCAAAGGAATATATCCCAATGACGTCATATGACATCATTCCGGTCAATGCTACGTCTTAAGATATCGCCCTTGTCAGAGAATGTCGAATAAACAAAAATTAAGGTTGTTTTTTTTGCGACATATTTTGGCGATTTTTTAAAACATTGCGACATTTGTGTTGATATTTGCAAAAATACCATTTTAATCATTGCGACATGTAGTGTTGAAGTTTGCGACATATTGTGGCGTTTGCAACATATAGTGGCAATTTCTGCGACATATTGTGGCGTTTGCGACATATTGTGTCACAGCAAAAGTGGCTTAAGGCCCTCAAAGGGTCAAATAAATGACAATTTTATGCTAAAGCAGAAAAACGGAGGATGGAAGATTTCGCTGACGTTAGTATTAAGATGGAAGACGCCATTTAAACTTCTGAGTAATATGCTGAATATAATCTGTGCCATATAGTAAATTGTCAACAAAAGTTAGTCAAGAGGATTAAAGTGGAGGATTTTGGAGTATAATTTGCTCGTCATTGCGCATACCTCAGGCCACTGTGCAAATATTAACAATACACTAATAAAAGCAAGAACAAAAAAAATAAACTAAAATTCTACTCAACATAGGGCATAACTTCAAAAATGTCCCTCACAATATACGTCATAATAAATTATGTGTCTGATGGTTGACCTATGTAACCACGTAAATAACACTTCTCATATTACAAGCTAATATTACCGGCTTTGTTAAAAACATCTATAATTGTTAAAAACATCTATAATTGATATATTTACGTCAAAAATTAAATGTTATATCATATTGCTTATGTATTTCAAGGTAGGTTTCCAGTTTTAACCTTGCAGTTAAGTGACGGTGTTGTTAGCTACTATCCCATGTCTAACGAGTTCACATTGGAGAATGCCTTGCATTTAAAAGAACCAAATAAAGAAAAACAAATTATTTTTAAACATGGATGCCTCTGATGGGACTTTGAACCCACAAGGTAGAACTTTTCTGTACGGATAAATGGAAGGATAGCAGAGGCGGACTCAGAACATGCTTTTACCAAAGCAATAGAATGGAGTTTGAAATCATGCTTAAACTCATTTATTTTTAATTGCTTTTGTATGATAATGGGTCTTTGAAGACCCATTATCATACAAAAACTATTAAGAATTAAAATGTTTAGTTCTTCATCGTTCTGACTAGGACTGGATCCGCCACTGGATAGATGGAAGGAAAGATAGGCCGATGCAAAGACAGGAGGGCCTGTCAATAATAAGAAAATCTTAAAAATATAAAAACACTCATTCAACTAAGGGACCGTCCACAAAATTCATATCGTAATATATAATGTCTTTTGTTACTAAGTTTTGGGTCGGAACTTAAACATAGTGATTTTACTAAATCTTTGACTATTTTATGACGTCATCGGGCACGCGATAACGTCATCATACTTTTTTTTAAGTCACAAGAATACTTATGTTATGGTGAACATTCGTGCCAAGTTTTATGTCTTAGTAGAGTTAATCTCGCAAAACAGCATATTAATCGTGAAGTAAAAATAAAACACAAGAACAATGTAATGTAATGCGACATTATAATAGAGAGCTTAAGCACAGTCTAATCTACGACGGCACTCAACGTAGAATTAGCTTTTGTGCATATAGGCTACTTGCATTCCATCCTGCAGGATGGAATGCAAGTAGCCTATATACACAAAGGTAAATATCACGTTGCCGTGGTAGATTAGACTGTGCTTAAGCTCCCTAATACGCAAATAAATGCAAAATAACTGCAAATGCAAAGGTTAATGATCAATTATTTTACCTAAAAAATCAATTCATTGGATCTTCATATCAACGTACTTAAAGGTTTCTAGTCAAATGCTCTCATCGCAGAGACATATTACTTTGTCGGACAAAATTGACGAATTTTTTGAAAGAGGACAAAAATTTAGGCCGACGAAATGTTTTGTCCGACGAAAAATTTAGTCCAAATCTAAAATAAATGGCCAGAATGTTTGTTTTCAAACAGGGCATTTGGGTTTTTACTTATATAATCAATGATTTCGGAATCTTAACAAATTCCCTTAGATATTATGAAGTTAATAGTGCATTTTGTGTGTGTTCTTCTGGTAGAAGAACAAAACAAATACAAACAAGGAAGACAAAACATGATGCTCTGAACGGAGATGTTTTTTTGTTTAAATGAAAATTTAAAAATGGACAAAATTATTCGTCGGACAAAAATTTTCGTCGGACAAAAGTGACGAAATTTTGCAAAGGAGAGGAAGATTTTGTCCGATGAAATTTTTGGCCGCCAAAGTTAAGTCCCATGGAGCATATCAATAAAGTTTTTATTTCATTACATTCCTTTTGTGTTTTTATTGAAAAATCAAAAAAACCTGATCACCCCCATATTTTCTGTCACCTAGAATACATTTATTCATTTATTCAAGCAAATCCGGTGGTAATGCTATTTCGTTCCTCATCGAGATATTTGCAGTTTTCTTTTGCATAGTTGACCCATATTTTTGTATTATCTCTACGATGCGTAGGTAAAGCTGAAAATGACAGGGAACCTGTTGGAACACACGTAAGAAATATTTTCAAATTTAGTCATATCTGTTAAAAAATGTTTTTTTAAATTTTTAAATTTTCCCACACCCATCGACAGAAATTAGATATTTCCCGATCCATATGCTATAACATCGCGAAACTTTCAGGAAATGCGTCAAATAGATAAATATTATAAGTCAGAAAAGTTTAGTCCATAAATATTAACCTTTTTGGAGATATTTAATAAACAACAACAGGACAACAACATACTATACACCATGCAGAAAACTTTAGAACACAAGCCGGACATTAGGAGGTTGTTTTCGCAAAGTATTTATAGTATTTAGTAGCTTCCAGTTATATGATACATTCCCTCCTTAAATTTGAAAGTAATACATTATTTGTTTACATTACTATATGTAGCTGAAACATTCTACAGACCAAGGACGTTTTATAAGCATGAAGAAAGTAAAAATCTAATTCTTATTTCCAATTTTCAAACATGTGTGGTCAAACACTATATTGCCAAATAATACTTTGGGTTTAATCACTGATGAACACTGATTACAGTAGACTAGTACGACCTCTGATTGCTAATATAAGCTTTCCATTTTATTTTTCATGTGATAATATGTATAATATACATAAATATATTATCAACCAATAAAAGTCTTGCTCATGGGGGAGATCCATGATTTACAATTGCTTTTGTGTTTCATATGTATATATATGTTGAACTGTGAGCCGTGTCATGTGTCACAGTTTTTCTTAGTTTGTGAGAGATGCTTTGGTTTGGAGTTAGTAAATAAATATTTTTTGGTTTACACTTCCCTTTGGTTGTGAT
>JAUCNQ010109991.1:0-11834 GCA_032352715.1 Bougainvillia muscus | reverse complement strand
GAAAAATATTACTGAGGTTTTTAATGACATTAAACTGGTTATAAAACCAAAAATTATATAGAACAAATATACAAGGTTATTCTTCGCAGATGCGTTTTCCAGCGATCTAGACAAGGGCAAAAGTCAAAATCCTACAAATCATCTAAAATACTCTATTTAGCGCCCCAGGTGCTAAGTAAATTTTTAAATTCTTACCCAGGGCGATTATTAAATGCAGGCGGTAAAAATGGCACTTATTAAATTTTTCATTTTTGATGCTTGAATCATGCAGGTTCGTCTGGTTAGAGAATATACCATTGGCACTGAAAGGATCATTGGCGTAGACTTAGAAATAAAACACAAGAAGATAGGATATACAGAAAATTGCTGGTGTATTGACTTAGGGACCGTCCACAAAAATTCGAACCATTTTCATCACAGCAGAAGTGTTTTTGTGCGTACTAAGTATGAACGAAAACACCCCTTCCGTATGAAAATTGATACGAATTTCCATACGAATTTTGTGGACGGTCCCTTATAGTTTGACGAAAATTGAAGATGTCTCACCAAAATTGAACCCTTATACTTTTCTGAAGAAAAATTAGGGCTGTTTTCTAATTAACGACCTCTTTTAAACCAGGTTTTCTAAGAGACCGTCTTAAAAATTCGCTTAAATTCGTTTCACAATTCGCTTCATTTTCACCTTAGATGAAGTGTTTTTGTAACACGTAAGTGTTACAATAACACTTCATCTGAGGTAAAAAATTATTAGGAATGAAGCGAATTGTGAAGCGAATTTAAGCGAATTTTTGAGACGGTTCCTAAGGGTCCGTCCACAAAATTCCTAACGAAATTCCTATCAATTTTCATACAGAAGGAGTGTTTTTGTGCTTACTTAGTATGCACAAAAACAATTCTTCTGTATGAAAATGGTTCGTATAATGATACAAACGTTGTAAATGAACCTTAACTGTCGATTAAGTTATTGTTGTTGTTGATGTTTCGTTACCGGATGCTATTCTTTCCTGTTGTTGATTATCCATCATATACGCAGGGTGTACCAAAACTATATGTTCATTAGAAGAAGTCGAAGCAGATGAAGATCTATGTTCTAATAAAGGAGTGTCTTGATTTGTTGATGATGACGCAGACGAAGATCTATGTTCTAAAGGAATGTCTGAATTTGTTGATAATGACACAGATGAAGATCTATTTTCTAAAGGAGAGTCTTGATTTGTTGATAATGATGCAGATGAAGATCTATCTCCTAAAGGAGTGTCTTGATTTGTTGACAATGACGCATTATGAATAGAAGGCAGATTCACTTTTTGTAATTGTATGATACGTTCATTAAGACAACTTGCAGTTAAACGTGCGTACGCATCTTCATCCCAACTTTCAGTTATACTCTCACATATAGACTTAATAATCTAAAGGAAAACATTGGTATGTGGACCGTCCACAAAATTCGCTTTATAAATAAATTCGCTTCATTCCTGTCAATTTTCATCTGAGATGAAGTGTTATTGGGCATATTTTGTATGCACAATGACACTTCATCTGAGATGAAAATTAATATAATTGAAGCGAATTCATGAAGCGAATTTTTGAGACGAACCCTTAGGGACCGTCCACAAAATGCGTATCACAAATCGTACCATTTTCACCACAGAAAGAGTGTCTTTGTGTATACTTATAGTATGCACAACGACACTCCTTCTATATGAAAATTGATACGAATTTCCATTTGAATTTTGTGGATGGTCCACCCGTAGAAAGTTTTATTCAGAAGAAGGGTTATTGTTCATACTAAGTATACACAAAGACACTTCTCTTGTGATGAAAAGGGAACGATTGGTGAAACGAACTAAGCAATATCTTGAGACCAACCCTTTAGGGACCGTCCACAAGATTCAAATTTCAATAGAAGTGTCTTTCTGCAGACTTAGTACACTTCTTCTGTGATGAAAATGGTATGATTTATGATACGAATTTTGTGGGTGGGCCCTTAGTATATACAAAGGTACTTTTACTTTAATACCATTGAAATGATTTGCGATACGAATTTCGTAGATGTTCCCTAACAAAAACATACGTCCATATGTAAAACTACCCAAAAACATTCCATAGGATGTTTAGTATGTAATAATAATAAGAACACGTGCGAAATTATCTAAAATATAAAATATTAGATACATGTCCAGACCTCTGACAATCGGACACTGCCCTTCAAATTTTATATAGTGGTAAGGATTCGTCTCAAAAATTCGCTTAAATTCGCTTCACATTTCGCTTCATTTTCACCTTAGTTGAGTGTTATTGTAACACGTAAGTGTTACAATAACACTTCATCTGAGGTGAAAATTATTAGGAATGAAGCGAATTGCGAATTCAATTCAAAAGCAAATTTAAGCGAATTTTTGAGACGGTCCCTAAAAGTGTCCCCTTTATGTGATATCTAAAAAAATACCTAGTTTTCTTTGAGAACTAGGTATTTTTAGGGCTCCTTTACATGTGATATTGCTCTTAGGGTTTGTCTCAGAAATTCGCTTTAATTCCCTTCACAAATCGCTTCATTTTTACCGCAGATGAAGTTTTATTGTGCATACAAAGTATGCACATTAACACTTCCTCTGAGATGAAAATTGACAAAAACTTACATGATTTGTTTTCCACTCATCATTTATAACTGGTCTTTTCTTCCCTTCACAAACACATTTTACTATGTCTTGTATACTTGGCATTAAACCGAGTTCATGATAAAACACAGGTTTGTATCCAGTTGATCCAACTATATAGATAAACAAATAAGGGTTCGTCTCCAAAATTCGCTTAAATTCGCTTCATAATTCGAATTTAAGCGAATTTTTGAGACGGACCCTAAGAACATTTTCATCAGAGAAAAAGTGTTTTTGTGTATACTAAGTATGCACAAAACCATTTCTTCTGCTATTAAAATTAATACGAATTTCCACACGTATTTTGTAAACAGTCCCTAAATTATATACTTCACCTTCCACTGCTGGGTCCAGTTGGGGATCATCCGTTTATTACGTACGCAGTCAGAGGTAAGGAGGGGTACACAAATGCATACGTTTGCGTACTTGGGGGAGGGGGAGTTATCATCTGTTGTACGTACGCATGTGAAATGCGATATATCAAAGAATTCGCATAAATAACAGCTATTCATCTGGACTCGATTTCCATGTAAACACGTTTGATTTGATTGCAATGAAACAAGCTACATAACAACTACCAGCGGACTTTTTTTCATAGCCTGTTTGCAAGAGGAGGGGTCTAATTTTGAGAAATTTTTGTGTGCGTAATTAATGGATGATAACTTGTTCGAATGTGGATTAAATATGGATTAGCTTTTTATCTGGTATTAAAAATCTTACTTTATTAACCAATCAGAATTGATTAGAAATCAATTCTGATTGATTAAAGTCATATTTAAAATACTGAATTAAGCTAATCAGAATTTAATCCACTTTCGAACATCTAGACCCTGAGATATAAACCATATAATTTCTGTCTGACGAACTATATACACAATTCCTTTGATTTAAATTATCGGAGTCTATATTATGGTTTATTTATTATTTCTTAACTTTTAGAAACTGCAGTCGAGGGCAAATTAAGACAGAAAGGTATCGGGAAAAAAAACAGATTAGACAAACATAATTCTAGAAAAGCTTATATAATCCATATGAAATTATTTAAAAAAAATCGTTTTAGAAATGGAAATCATACCACCCGTTAAGTGGAACATGCAAGTGAACAAAAGATTTAGGAAATTATCACAGAAGAAGTGTTTTTGTGCATACAGAATATGTACAAAAACGTTCAATCTGTATGAAAATTGATACAAAATTCCATACGGATTTTGAAAAAGGTCCCTAAATGAATTCACATCTTGAGACTAGTGCAGGCATACCTGAGTCAAATTCACATCTTGAGACTAGTTCCCACATGACTAAAGCAAGTGAATAAACATCTGCTTGTAAAAAACTTTCCCAACAAAAAGCAATACTTCCTTCCAAAATTTCAGGGGCCATATATATTTTTGTACCAACCTGAAAATTAAAGAAAAGCTTATTAATAAGAATCGTCCATAAAATTCGTATTGTATACGAACCATTTTCATCACAGAAGGAGTGTTTTTGTGCATGCTAAGGGCCCATTCTTTTGGTCATATAAGAATGCTAGATTTACCTGTTTTGCTCGATTTGCCTGAGCGTCCACCAAAAGAACAACTTCTTAGGCATTCATGGCATTTCTGTTCGCTTAACCGAGTTGAATTTAGCATTATGGAGAATTTGCTGACGTCAGTAATAATTAAGCGGTAATTGATATCGTTGCATTGCATTTAAAGATAATGTCACTTTCAGTTTCACTTTAATGTTTATAAACAAATCAGCGATTTTATCTTGCATAATTATGAACGTGCATAATTATGAACATACTACTTTTGCATAATTTAAGCATGGCAAGGCAAATCAGGCAATTCAGGCAACCAAAAGAATGAAGAAACAGAAGGAACAAGGTGTTTGTGCATAAGTTTTGCCTTGTTTGCCGTAAGTCTCCGATTTGACATGCTGCTAGAGCAAGGCATTTCTAGGAAATTTAATCTTGCCTTATTTGCAATGATTGCCTAAAATTTACACGAAAAGAATACAATTTTTGGCAAAGCAGCCAAATCTGGCATCCTAGATTGACCAAAAGAATGGACCATAAGTATGCACAAAAACACTTCCTCTGTGATGAAAATGGTTTGTATTACGGTAGTAATTTTGTGGATGGTCCCTTAGAAAACGTGCAAAGAGTTTGTGTTACAATTTCCATTATCATAAAGGTGCAAAAATGTCAATTTCATTAATTTTAAAACTACACTTAAATGTATTTGCTAAAACGTTTTTAATAATGCCCAGAATGGGAAAGACATTCTTTTACTCCATAAAAAGCTGGCAGACCAGAAATGTAATGAAATATCATAAAATAAAATTTAAATTATAGCCACATTTTACCGTTCCACTTCCAAACCCAAACTCGGTGACAGCTAACCAAGATAATTTACGTGTGGCCTAACGAAGTTTGTACTTTTTTAGGGGATTATGCTTAATTGGTTACCTTTAAACTAAATTCCCTGGGTATTGACTATGCCTATAAAGGAGGGACTGTGAAGGTGATCCATTATTAGAAGCACCCATTTGAGCTAGAGAAGTCTTTTTTGCAGTATGAAGACACCCATAATAACACCTTTAAAAATCATGATTAAATTTTAATTGATACGATTTCGAATTCGAGCTTTGAGAGGAAGTTCACAAAATTTGTATGGAAATTTGTATCAATTTTCATTCAGGAGTGTCTTTGTGCATACGTAGTATGCACAAAGACACTTCTTATGTTATGAAAATCGCATGTTTTTTGGTACTAATCTCGTGGACAGTCCCTAACCAACCTGTTGTATATCTGGGAAGGTTCTTGTAGTTTCGCCGCTCTTCAATGGTAATGCCAAACCAAAATCACCAAGACAACACGTCAAATTATTTCTTACAAAAATATTTTTACTTTTTAAGTCTCTGTGTGCTATAACAGGTTTATTTGTTTGCGAATCTGAACTATGAAGAAAACTAAGTCCGCCAGTTATGCATTGTAAAAATGTTAACAGTTTTTCTAAAGATAGTGTATGTTTTAATAAAAAATCAGCCAATGAGCCATTCTCGTGAAACTCTGTAAGTATATAAAACTCTCGGTTTAAACTGTATTCTTTTGCACGTATAAACTGTAATATATAATTATTGTTAACGGGAAAGCTTTCATAAATTTCTTTCTCAGCTTCCCACAACTTTTTGTGTTTAACAAGTTTTAATGCAACAATATCACCATTGTAAATACATTTTTTAACACAACTCAAATGTCCTTGATGAAGTAATTCAAGTTCATGAAAAGGATATTCTTCTTCAAGTTCAACTGTTTTAAAATTTAATAGAGGATTGTTTTCACGAACTGGTAAACGTTTACATCGTCTATAGTAAACAAATGCTAGCGTAAATAAGACAATGCATGAAAATATTGGTATAAGTGTTGATAATAATAATAAAACAGTCGAACCTGGTGGTTGCTTCGAGGTTAAAGAAGAATGCGTAAGTATCCGTGATTGCGTTGTTTGTACGGTAGATACTGCAGCTGGAATAAAAAAGTGTAAAAATAAGGCACTTTCTCAAAAATTTGCTTCAGAGATTCGCTTTAATACTACCAATTTTCATCTCAGATCTTAAGGGTTATTTTGCATACTTTCAGGGGCCGTGTAACGAATTTTGAATTGGGGGGGGGGGGGCTCATATTTGCCAAGTTTTCTAAACATGTTCAAGGGAGATTGATTCACCTATTTAGTAATTTCTCTCCCCAAGCTTGCCATATTTAGTTTACTTAGGTGAAGGTAACCACAAAAACACATTATACTAAATTTTGTCATCGCAATGCTCAAAAAAGCTCAATAAATAAGCTGTTTTCCAATAGATTGTTTCTATTTTCTAAAGGCTTGTTACTTTTTTGAAAACTCAATTTTTCATGTGTGTCTTTGTATGCAAGATCTTGCTAAATGAAGTTGTTAATATAGTAAATATAGTAAATATAGTTATTTTGGTTAGAACCTTTTTCTAACCAAAACATTAATGTTTTGGTTAGAACCTTTGACAACAATAAAATGATAAAAAAATTACGTTCTAAAGCTACGTGTCAAAAGGCGTATTCAGAGCCGTTAATTTTGATTGATTTAAGAATGACTTTTAACGCTTAGCCAATTTTCAAATTTCAATGACGAGATATCTATAACAGATTTTTATATTCTGTTTTCTTTATGTGAAAGCCAATATCCAGTAGATTAACAATGTAAACTTTTCTTTTACGTAACTATAATATTTTGAGCCAGAATGATGCGCTAAATTTGGCACAAAATCATAAAAATCCCAAAATGCGTTATTACGTCATAAAATTCCGTCATCACAAAATGACATCATAAAAAATGTTTATAAGGATTTCTTAGTAATTTGTCTCGAAATTGAGGTGGTCTCGAGCAATAGCTTATAATTTTAGAATAGTAAAAGGTATGGAGCTGAAACTTTCACGAAACTTGTCCAATAGGATTTTAGTGAAAGTCTTAAAGTTTAATTTGAATTGCCCTTGTGAAAAAAAGTTATGTAAAACAATCTGACATGGGGGGGTAAATAAATTTGGGGGGGGGCTATAGCCCCCTTAGCCCCCTGCTCCGCGGCCCCTGACTTTGTATGCACAATAATACTCATCTGAGGTGAAAATGAAGCGTTTTGTGAAGCCAATTTAAGCCAATTTTTAAGACGGAACCTAAATCACATCAGGAAAAATACATCTTGTGATAGACCTTTCTAGTTGTTCGAACGTAGATTTAACTCTGATTACCTTAATCCAGTACTAAATCTTACTTTAACCAATTAGAATTGATTTCTCTAGTCAAATTTAATACCAGATTAAGCTAATCCATATTTAACCCATGTTCAAACAACTGGGCCTAGAAGACTAAAACAGCATTGCATTTTAAGTATTTGTAGCCATGTAAGTACTTTGTAAGATGTTTCTTCATCGGGGACCTACCTTAAAGGTATAAATATTCGCGAGTTTTAAATTTCGTTCTTTCATGGCTTTATTCGCGAGTATTAAATTTCGTTCTTTCATGGCTTCAGTTATAACGAACTAAAATCTTGCTTGTAGGAAATACAATAATGCTGTAATTGACGTTTCAAGTCTAGTTGACTTATCTTCAGAAAATTAAAAATGAACCGTGGAGACTGACTGTTACAAAACTATTTATACAAAGGAAAACATCGCATTGAACAAAATAAATGACGTCATATATGACGTCAGAAAACACGCTGGTAGCAAGTATACATGTCTCTTGCAAACGTCCCAACATCCGTGTTGATGCTACATGTTTAGGATGATTGGATGTGGCGTCTAAGAAAAGATGGGCATCCGTAGGTTTAGAATATAAAGTGGCTCGGTGATGACAATTATCATTGATGATTGTCATATCGAGAAAATTTACAGATGTCTCAGATATATGAACTTCAAATTTCATTTTAGATTTCATTTTTTTAATATGACTGTAGTTCGGAGTAAAGTTAATAAATTTCATTAACATCTCATCCCCATGAGTCCAAATAAAGAAAATGTTATCTATATACCTGTACCACACTAAAGTAAACAGTCAACTAGACTTGAAACGTCAATTACAGCATTTTTGTATTTCCTACAAGAGTATTAAATTTCGCGAATTAAATACCAGCGAAATTTAATTAATCTTTTTTTCAACATTGAAAACTATTATTGGATGTGAATTGAAGGATGGGGGTGAGATTAGAAGAAGCTCATCAGATTTATGTGACGAAAATAAGTTTAATAACTGAGTACTTTTTGTATAGCTATTTCATCGAAATTTTATACCCGCGAAATGTAAATTTTGCTCAAATTAGCCAAATTAAACACCCTAGAAATTCAAAATTTTGTGAGGTCGCGAAAATTTGTACCCGCGAATATATATATATACCTTTAAGGTAGACAAACCCTTCTGTCCACAAAATTCTTACCAATTTTGATAAGGAAGGAGCGTTTTTGTGCCTTACTGAGTATGCACAAATATAAGAAAGTACGGAGTAGTACGAAAAGAGTGTTGTGGACAGTCCCTAAGATTTATCTTCAACAGGGACCTGAACAAACCCTTACATGTATTATTTTGTTTTGATGATGTTGTTTGTACAGTTGTTGTTATTTCATCTATTTTTGGTAAAACTATGATCTTGTTACACAAATCAGTATAACAGCAACATTCGTAAATATGTGGGATATTCTGATTCTTTAATAGAACACATGTATCATTTGAACATTCTTTTGGTGCAAGAATTACAGGATGACGATAATTACAACCTAAAATATGTGGTTCAAAAATTCCATTTTTGTATTGATATACACCATAGCATAAGAATTGTTTATCCACGCATTTATTGATACCACATTTTGATGAGTCGTTTAAACTATTGCTTTGACAATCTGGGTAGTGATTTTCAGCAAGGTATTTATAGATACATGAAATTCCATTGGAAGCTGTTGTAGCTAAAAAGAACAATAGTCTCTGAGATATACATATAAGTGGTAATGAAACACATCATGCTGTATAAGGGACCGTCCACAAAATTCGTATGGAAATTCCTATCAATTTTCATACAGAAGGAGTGTTTTTGTGCACATGAAACGATACAATTTTTTTGGATGGTCCCTAATGAGGGCTTATTCATTTCTAGCAAGTTATTTCATTTCATAAAATTACTCATAGGAAGTTTTAATTCAGGGTTGTAGTTAATGAATAATGCATAGCTTAAATTTCTGTTATCCTGGTACAGTAATGATGTTTTTTGAACTGCGTCTTCTAGCAGAAAATCACTAATTTTGAGCTATTTGACACCTTTGCATAAAATTTAGGTAGTCTGACTAAGAAATTTAAGTTAATTCGAGCCCTCACCGCAGATTTGGGGGGAGGAGGGGCTGGTAAGGATTGGGCCTGTGAACCTGACACTGAAATAAGTTACTGCCTGCTAAAGTTGGCCACCATGGTTTGGGCAACAGAGAAAATTTTGCAATCTACATCCTCTATAACGGCCTCTCCACAGATTTTAAGGCTATTTATGAGAGCAAAAAATCTTTGCTATGCAAATCATTGGGGGAGGGGCATGGCCCCCTATGTCCCGCCCCCTGTAATTTAAATATATGCTATGTATGTTAAAGACCACAAGTCACTCTAAAGTTCAAGCACACGTTTGATTATAATCATGAATGCAGTACTTGCAGAATATGATGCTGAAATCTAATGTCACTCTATTCGTTCCGTTATATGCTAAGGACAACACTAGCTTTATAATTTAACAATTCAGTTTGTCAGTCAACTAAATATAGCATGATGGTAGAATTGATAGCAAAGGCAGCATATTTAATCAAATCAAATCAAATCCTTTTCATGATAGAAATAAGATACAAACTTACAATCATGTCTAAAGGTTAAAGTTGTATGCACAATAACCTTCATCTGAGCTGAAAATATTTTTCAATAACTTCAACCACCACGTATTGAGAAATGTAAAATATTTGTATAGGTGAACAGCATTTATAAGATATAGGTTCATATATATATATTAACGTACTAGAGTATAGAGTAGACACTATAATTCACTGCACCAGATTTTCGTGTCTAATTACCCATTCAAGCACCTGTTTAAAAGTAGAACTTCCAATCTTTTCATCATAAGGACAATAGTTCTCTTTCAGATTTTTTTGTTTCCCCGTCCAAGTGTTCAATATCATTACCGCTTGTGCTCAAGGAGAAATCTTGTTTGAAATTCTGTTGATGGAAAGGAAAAATATTCAAAGAAATTTCAAACATATTTATTATCTAATCAAAATAAATAAAGCCAACAAAAGTAGGCTACTTATTAAACAAGCTTGGGTGAGGATTATGGACATGGTCAAAAAGTTGTACGTTATGTTGACATTTCTTGTGTCCCATAGGTTAGAGTGTCAGATTCATAGTGTTTTTCAGTAACGAAGAAATTTTCAGATGGCATCTAAGAATAATGTTTGGGCTTTAAATTGATGAAGGTCTCGTCTTTTAAGCAAGGATGAAAGAATTGGTTTTAAAAAAATCCAGAAAAATTTAAAATAGTAACTCTCCATGAGGTATGCCCATGATGTTTATGGGTACCTAAGGGAATATTGTCTAATATAATAATGTCGGAAAAGGCATTTGCAGAGTGAAAAGATATTGTTTAGCTTCCCAATGTACTTTCTCTTGGTCTTGATTAGGTTAAAAACTTTATGCAAGAAATCCAGATTAATCCGGAACTCATTCATCCGTGTTTAAGAGTAAAGAATAGTGAAAATACAGGCATCTATTTCGACAGAAATTTTAAGATACCACTGTCGCAACACCTAGGATCTTGTGAAAGATGTTTTCTCTTTTAACTCTTTTGTAACAGCTTGTTTGACCCTAAAACTTACAGAGGGTAATCTACTCATCGTTGCAGACATACTTGCAAAATCTAAACCTCACAAGCTGGGAAAAATTGGAATTAGCAGAAAAAGCATCCTTCATTTCTGGACAATACCTATGACTAAGACTATAGGAGTACCATGAAACTGAAGAACGATCTTTCAATTTTAAAACATTCTTTGCTAGTGATTATGTATCTTAATGGAATTAACAGGATGCAGCTGTAACCTTATTTGCTACTGTCAAAAGACATGGAGATTTTTTGAATGTGACAGAAAGTTACCTTATTTACTGTAACGACTCCTCCTAAACACACAGAAATTCGTTCTTTACACCAGGGATATTTTCAAGCAGTTTGACCTCTGGCCGTTTTTGATTTTAGAAGCTCTGAAATGGCTATATCAGCGTTCTCTACACCTAATTTTGATACAAAATTAGAATGAAATAACCAGTAAACTCCCTCTAATAAGCGCAAGGGAGCAGCTACAAATCATCCACTATTATACACAAGTTTATAACCAACTGTGAAGTTCTTAAAATAACGCCGTCAGAACGTCAATGTGGCTGCCATATTTAAAAGGTCGATCGCAAAAATAGTAAAAACCACTGACTCCGCTCGAAATAATGACCAGTCACGGCTGATATTGATATAAGAACTTGACCGTCAAGTTTGCTTCATACAATTTGCTTCATTTTTACCTCATATGAAGTGTTATTGTGCATACAAAGTATGCACAATAACACTTCATCTGAAATGAAAATTGACAGGAATGAAGCGAAT
>JAUCNQ010109980.1:0-11835 GCA_032352715.1 Bougainvillia muscus | reverse complement strand
AAGTTTGATGAAATTTTCATCAAACAGTTTGATGACTTGTTTGATGAATCAGTTTGATCATTTGCCCACGACTTAAGCAAGATGCGGATCGTACTGAAGCGGATTGGCTTGCAATAAGAAGCAGAAACATGGATTTAAAATCAACGCCTTCAATCTACCAACAAGTAGGAATCCGGCCAAAATGGCCCTTACGTTGTTTAACTACTTCCACCCTGTTGTGGTTCCTCCTGTTTCTGAAGTTGTTCAAAACCAATCAACGTCGGATTCTGCTGTTCCAGTTATAAATGTACAACCTCCTTCAGTTCTACGCTGAACCAACATTCCGGTAAGATTGCAACCTTATGTTCGTCCTCCACCTACTGTCATCTCTCCGGTCAACTTTTCTGCAGAAGCCATCAACATTCGTGATTTCATCCATAACGAGTTTACTAAACAACGTTCTTTTTGCGGGGAAGGCATTGAAACTCACGTGTCCAGCGTCCTTGGTGGCTTCTTGTCAAACAATCTCGAACAACATGAAGCGAATGATGTGCCGAGGTCAAAATCGAAGATGCCGTCACCACAATCGAGATAGTTCGTCGGAAGATGATGGGCCTTCTTTGGCGTTGCAAACCAACGATGGTACACCTTTACCTCCGTTATCAACCAGATTGGTTCGCCATATTGAATCTGGTAAGTTTGTGGATTTCGACAAGCTCCTTCCCTATTCTGAGATTCCTGATAATGAAGGTAACGGAATTGGTTTTGAGGCACAGTTTCAGCATCAGGGTGGTGGTTTGACCTTCTCAAAAAAGGACAAAAACAATGCCAAGGTGGTGGATTTTCACTCTTGGTGTTTAGCTTGGTCTGTTTTCGCCCTTTATTTCACTCATTTTCATGGTAAATTTAGCCAGCTTTTAGATTATCTAAACAGGGCTGCCGAGTTAGCTGCCAAATACATGTGGGGGGAATTTAAAGTTTATGACACACAATTTCGAATAAGAATGGCAGCAGAATTTCGAGCTAAATCCAATGTTTCTTGGGACCGGATTGATGAAGACCTTAGAGCTAGATATTTGCGAAATGCTAATGTTATGTGCAATACTTGTAAAAATTTTGGCCATATTGCTATGGATTGTCCTTCAATCTCTGCATTGTCAACATTAGCAGCAGGCAATTAAGAGTTGCGTAATCCACACTCTGCTAGAGAAAGGTTTCGTAATCAAGGTCTTAGTAGACGCGGTGGTTCTTCTACTTCGTCTGTCCCGATTCTTCGTTGCTACCCTTTCAATAGGTCAGAGTAGTGTTTACGTAATCCGTGTAGTTTTGTTTATTCATGCAGCCAGTGTGTTGCCACGGATCATGGTGCCAAAATTTTACAATGCTTGAATGCAAAGAACTGGAATTGGATAAACTGGATAATGAACTGGATAATGTGGTACACAATTTCCGAGGGATTTTTCTGCCAAATCGTGGATTCTCTGGTGAAATATTTTGTGTTGAGGAATATTGTATTGTTAGCTGCAAAGTCAACGATCAACCCCTCAAGGAGTATTTCGTTCAATTGGAAAAATGTATTTCTTTCGCCAAGAATGGAAAACATGACCACTATATCTTTTTCACCATTTACGAAACTGCTTTATCGCAGCATGCTGCAGGATTTTTTGAAACACAGTTACATCCATATCAAAGTATTTTCAAATCACCGACCATTTTAAAAAGAAAAGTCGTGCTTATGCATAACACTTACTATCTCATCATGGACAAAGATCGATGTACTTTACCGGTTCAGCCTAAAGATATAACAGTACCATCATATGTGGAAAAGGGAGATTTCGTAGTAATTCAAGGCATTAAGGATATGTTTTATGGTATAGTAATGTCAACAGATACAGTACATAAAAATTGTAAAATTATGTATTACAATCAGGAGACCGATAAAAGATATGTTAAAATCTTGCGAGAAACTGAAACAATCGGTTGGGATTCTGTTTTCGATATTATTTCCGGAGAGTATCTCTAGGTTAACCCTCTTATAAATGTTGACCTGAACCTTCTTGCAGCGTATGTTCATGAATTGTTCAGGAATTTGTGATCATTGTGTCTACACGGGGACTTACATGGTTAAAGAATAATGTTTGTATTTTATGATTTCTATCACCTTAAACAATAGCAGGAATTTGTGATTAATTGTTTAAGAGTTAACAAAACGGTCGAATAGTCTTGCGAGACGTCTTCTTACTCTAAATTACAAATACTGTTGCTTGTTCACACTTTCTACCGTAGAATGGCTTCATTTATTCATTCTCTTTACTAATCTGTAGTATTTATTTATTTATTTATGTATGTTTATTCTTATCACTAAGTTTTTTTTATGTATAAATGAATTCTACAAAAGTAGCAACAAGGCAGTTAAATTTTAGATATTAATACCCTGTGAAGCTAGATTGCATCTACAGGATTTGTTCTTACCTCTTTCTTTTACAATGAAGATGAAGCTCGTTTTACAAGTATCAAAGATGTAAGAAATGTTATAATGAGATACTTGGAGGATAATCCAGAGAAATATGATTTTTATTGGTCCTTACTCATCTGCTTTGAAGTACTATACTAGTATTCTAAAACAAATTCTTCAAAAGTAGCAACAAGTCACTTTATCTTAAAAATAACATTGGTGTTTCTCTTTCAAAATTCACATCCTACTTCTACTGCATGCTCTTCTATGAGCATCAAAGATGAAAGAATTGTAATTATGAGAGATTATCATTGACCCTGAAAGGATAAGAAATATTTTGATAGGTAAGGACTAGCTAAATTTGAAGTAAATGACTTGTAGGATTGATATTTTTTGCAGCTCAATTTTTAGACATCTATAGACATCTTAGCCATTTACTAAGGGGCTGTTTTGAATATTTGAGCTTGCATTTACACCCCTCTTCATGCATACAGCGATATGCACTGGTACTTCTCTAAATTTGAATAAAAAGCTAAAATATCAAGTATATTACTTTTATAATAACTAAAGCAAAAATTAAGTTGATAACATATTTAATTATGTGTACTAACATTTTTGTTTTCATAGATATACATCGTCAGGTAATTTTGTGCTCATGTTATTATATTATTTTATGTGACTTGTTTTGTTTTGTTACTTTATTTTTATTTTTAAGGAACGCAGTCTCCAAAATGCGCTTTATAAATTCGCATACAATTATACATTGCACAATAACACTTCATCTGAGATGAGAATGAATGAAGCGTTTTTAATGCAAATTTTCGAGGGGAACCCTTAGGTATGATTCCTTAAGTTTGTAATCGTTTTATAGGATAAAAACTACCATAAAAATCTTCTCTTTTGATACCATTTATAGGAACAAACTAAGCATACTTGTCAGATTAAAGCGCCAGAATATACTATTTATTCTGAGCGAGCCCTGATGGAAGCTTCTAACAGTGGACTAGTCCCACCTGAAATTTATCATACCACCTTTTGGCAGAATGTTTTGAGATGGAGGATATGGCCAAGTTGCTTGTCATCAGATACCCCTTCATCAAAGACCAAGAAACAGGACATGTATGTAGTTCTTTGATGAATTAAATAACTATTGCCTTCATGAAGGGAAATCTTTATTAGTAGGGTCAAATCCAGGAAGTTAAATTTCTGGGTTAAATATGGGGGATGAGAAAGCTTGTTTTAATTTTCCCTAAGTTGGAGACATGAACAGTTATTACCATAGTAGTTGTAACGTTGGGTGTTACCTTAAGGTGATAAAATTCTGTGTGGATTTATTTGTGCGAATGTGGGATTTTCAATTAAAATTTGTGGATTACATTTTGCGAAAAAATCACATATTAATTTTCTTTATCTTAACATTTTCCGTCTTTTTCCATAGCATAAAGTGAAGAAAAAAAACGAAATGATAATTAATTTTTTTTTTCATAGTTTTTAATGTGAAGGTAAAATATTTAATCAAATACCTAAGTTGTAAAAATAAATCCCTAAACTATCAAAGGGTGTTATTTAGCTGAAGCAGTGTCACTTAACCAGTAACAAAGTTATCCCCTATCTGTTAATCACGAGCCGTAAAAATGTCTGCGATCTGATTGGCTGAGAGGCATATTCTAACGTTTCTTGTCATAATTCTTTCAAATTTCCAATAGGGTAAACTACTACTGCAGCTAAAAAACAAAATCCGAAATATAAAACCTGTAAAAAGGCGTCAGGGACCAACTCCTAACAGGTAACGTTTTTTCAGAAGTGTTAATGCATGGAATGAAAATTTTCTCCAAATGCAGGATTTTGAGCCAAATTTCGTCCATAACTACTGAGGCAAATCTTGCGAGCTCGGTTCTGAAATTTTGGAAAGCTTCATAATAAGAATTTTCCTTTTTCAATAGGAATCCATAAAAACGTGTATACCTTATCGGTGGCAACGTTATTGGTACTAGTGACAAAATTTACAGTATCAAATTTAATTAGAGACAGATTGCTTGAGAATATTTCCAAGCAGGATTATATTCGGCTTGTTCGAATTAAATATTAATTTTGTTATCAGATAATTAGAGAAGTTGCTAGAAGATCTAATCGTAATACCGATAATTTTGTATAAGTCAGCATGAATGCATTCAACATAGAGACTGATAATTTGATATACTTTGGCATTGCTCAAAAGGGCCAGAACACGGACACAAGACAGAAGCAACTTAATTTGCCATTCCATCTAGCCAAAATGAGCGTCATTCCAGGGAATTAGATTGTGTGGATCAGTTTTGGCTAATGGATTGGCTGTTTTAAGATTTGCTTTGATTTTCGCATATTC
The DNA here is from genome assembly GCA_032352715.1 of Bougainvillia muscus. Taxonomy (NCBI): domain Eukaryota; kingdom Metazoa; phylum Cnidaria; class Hydrozoa; order Anthoathecata; family Bougainvilliidae; genus Bougainvillia; species Bougainvillia muscus. The sequence continues at coordinate 7,036 of JAUCNQ010109980.1, read as the reverse complement.
CTAATAAAACACATTTTTTTTATAATAATATGATAACAAGAATCAGAGAATGGAATTCAGGGTGGCCACTATTACTAAAAACTAATAAATCTCCTAAATTTCAAAATAAGTTTGACAATTTTATTTCCAATCAAACAGAGTATTTTTAAGGGAATTCTGTCTTCATTTTATTCAAAACGATCTTGGGGATATTTGATCATTGTATTTTGAGCCAAAATCTCCTAAAAAAACTTCGATTTCTCCTAATTATTTTTGTTATAATTGCTGACCTTTGGTGTTCCTGAAATTGGAGCTGAGGCCTTCTTGGGTGAGCTTGTGCTTTATTTTTAAATCAACACTTTAGATAGTGACTAGAGAGAGTTAGTCCACTAAATTCGTATCGAAATTCGTATAAATTTTCATACAAGCGTTTTGTACATACTTGGTATCACAAACACTTCTTCTTCTGTGATGAAATATGATACGAATTTTTGTGGACGGTCCCTTAAATTTTGTAAGTTTAATCTTGATATTATCTTAATTTTAGTTGATAATTCATTCATCTACTGAGAAATATCAATTTACTTTTTCCCAGCAAGAAAAAGTCCAACGCATCTAAGCTTGTTTTGGAAATAAAAGTAATGGCTCATTTAAATTCAGGAATATTCAAGCTGAAAATTTTAAATTCTAATTAAACCAGGCTGATAAATGTTTATGGTTATGACGTTTTACTTTGTGTCTCCAAATTTCAGTTATTTTCGCATAAGTTATTTCAATGTTCGGAAATATTTAAATGTTTCTGTGTTGTTTATTAATTAATTAATCAGAAGCTAGGATATTCGAGTGGGCTGGACATCCAACCTTAAGAACATAAGGCACTGTTGGAAGCTATCCCACAGGTGATTTCAGATATCTAAGAGATATCTTAGATACTATCAAGAAAAAGCAACTCAACTGGTTTGGACATGTCATAAGAAGAGGAGATGATATCTATGTGTACAGAGCGTATAAGGAGCAGTTCAATGGAAAACGACCACAAAGAAGACCACCAAAATGCTGGTCAGACCAAGTTCGACAGGAGATGCAGATCCCGCTTTTAACAGCTGAGCGTAATGCAAAAGATTGTGATCGCTGGAAAAAAATAGTGGAAACAAAATGTGCAAGGATCTGATGAAGATTACGCAACTAAGTCAAGTAAGTCAAGTTTCAGATAATTTTATTTTTAGCCTGAAGATAATCCTGACACAAAATTAAGGAAAAAAAAGAACTTGTTGTAAATATGTTAATTCACGGAGAAGAGGTGCTCTTGGTGTACGGCAAATAAATTCTTTGAAAAATCCCAACCAAAGGTATTTCGGAAGCTGCTGTGGCACTGGCTGTCATACATTACCTCCTGGATCTTGATTATCCCAAGGTCTTGGGAGTTGCATTCACAGTATGTCAGTGGTTATTTTTCCAGGATAAAAAGTCACTTGTGGACATTATTAAAGTGATTGATGCTTGTTGGAAAGACTTTAAATCTAAGTGTCCTGATGAATACAGTTATGTGTTTGATTAAGGGTCTTATTTCTTTATGCAAGCCCTGAACACTTCTTGTTTTTTAACTATTTTCGATTTGGAAAGAGTAACAATACTAGTACATGTTCCTATTGCTTTAAAAGTGGATGGAAAAACGCGCAACGTTCTGAGTGTGTATACAGAAATAGCCAGGGGCAAGGGGCTGTCTCAAAAATTCGCTTCAAAACTCACTTCATTTTCACCTTAGGTGAAGTGTTATTGTGCATACGAAGTAACAACAATAACAATAACACTTCATCTGAGATGAAAATTAATATGAATAAAGCGAGTTGTGAAGTAAATTTTGAGACGATTCACTTGACGGTTTTGAGACTAATTTCCACACAAGAAACTTGCTTTGGGTAGCGCATAATAATTAAACGCAACGTTAACCAAATTTCTTGAGTTGGAATTTAAGTGGTCATTTTACATTCAGAACATATTAACAATGTTACTTTATTCGTTATAAAAGACCCAAGTTGTTTGAAAGCGGATCTAATATATGTTATTTGTTATTTACAAAGCAACGAGGTGATGCATTACTTGCCATAGTCATTTGTTAAATTTGGCTAGGGGTTTCACTCCCATAAAGATTGGACTAAAAGTTCAACCTTCCTTTTACAAGGTTGATAAAATGATACTATAAAGGATAAATAATAATAATAACACTCAATTATGCAGTAAAAAAGTTTCTATTGTAACCCGAAGTTTTGTGATAAACCATGTAATGCAATTTTATTCTATAAAATGTGGGTTAAATAAGCAACTTTTTGTTATGAACGATTGACAAAAGATTTAAGTTGGGATTAATCTAGGATTCGTCTCAAAAATTCGCTTAATTTCCCTTCACAATTTGTGTCATTTTCACCTTATACAAAGTATGCACAATAACACTTCATCTTAGATGAAAAGTAATAGGATTTTAAGCGAATGTTTGAGACGGTACCCTTAGTAACTCAGATAGGCCTTAAACAGATCTTCGGACGCAAATTTTCCATCACAACTATTCATTTTTGCTACATGTGTGTATAAGTTTGCTTTAATATCAGATAAAGCTAATCCACGTTAACCGAACTTGACCCTTCATTGTGTTGCGATTGGATATGGTCATATGACACAAGCATGCGTTTTCATCAGCCAACCTTCATTGCAACTCTTTTAAGTTTTTCATTTTCTTTTATCGTTTTTACTTTGTTATTTAAAGTTTATTTTTTAAAAGAGGAAATGGATGGTCCTAACATTCCTAACGTGTATAAGGGACCTTCCACAAAAGTCGTATCGTAATAAGAATTATGTTACAAAAACTTTCCTGCATGAGAATTTCCATACAGGCAGAATTTATTTTTGAAAAAAGGAAGACACACGAACTTCTAACCAAACAATTCAGTATGCTGCTTTGCTTGTTTTGTCGTTCCTTTTGTTTCTTCAGTATTTCTGACAGTATTACTTGACATTATTTAGACTAATCTAATGTATAAAAGACATCAGGATTGTTTGAACACAGATTATAAAGTCTGACAATGGACGGTTCTAACATTCTTACTTGCATAAGCATTAAGCACATACTTGCGAGGTTTATTATTTGGGCAGCTGTGGAAGAAGCTGTCGCCTCAATCTTGAAAAATTATCCTAATAAAGTCGGAATAAAGTCATTTGAGTTACACTCCCGGTCATGATACGGAAGTTGCGTTTTATTCGGTTGCTTTTAAAGGCATATACATCAAAACCAACCATTATTTTACACATTCATTTTTACCAGATGTAAATATTTTATATCCACCTAGCTATATGTATATATTTGGATAACAAATCAGATAATATTGGCATTTGCTATTGCATGTTTATTATCCCTGGCGCGCAAACCTCAGTTATGCTTTATTTTGATACAACAAGAAGAACAAACATTGCGGCAATTGTTATTGGGTATTATTTCTTTCCAGTTGAAAACCCCGAATAAACCTGCGGGGAAAGTTTCTTGTTATGAGAAAAAAAATTTCTCATTATCAGAAAATCCCATTCTTGGAATAAGAAAAAAAATTCTTATTACCGAATTAAGATAATATTTTCTTATTAATAAGAAAAAATTATCTTAGTATACGGACGGACAAGAAAATATTTTCTTATTTTAAGCTTCTTTTTTTTCTTAAAATGAGAATTCAGAATTTTGCTGTGTGGTCTCAATTAATTTATTAATGTTTTATTACTATTAGTTTCAACTTAAACGAACATAATTGCACTATCCTTCAGCATTTTGATTTAGGTTGCTGAAGGGTGTGTGATCATTTTGTTGCAATCAGGCGTTAAAGGGAAACTGTATTTTATATTTGTTGGTGTAAATTAGTACATATTAGTCACTAATGTAAAAACCAAGGTTTAACAAAATAAAATGAAAAATACTGACGGTAAGTGTCTATGTTCTGTCTTGTTAAAAGTAAGAATTGATTTTTGTGAATATCTCTATCTAGCAGCTAGTACAATATAGAGGATTTTAATTTAGTTTTAATTTAATTTAGTTTAAAGTGTATGCCAAGTATTGCTGACTCTTGATAAAACCCCCATAAATATGCAGAGCGTTACGGGTCCTTGTCCTTACATACAGAGTTCACCATTTTAAACTGTCTTGCATCTTAAATCTTCACAGTCAAGCAGCCGTCATCTCAATTCTATACGTGAAAACTAGTCAAACCAAACCTCTGTCATCCTGAAACACGCAGGACCGAAAGACTAACGTGTAACGACATGTAAACAACACTTCTTCAAACCAGTTATAGAGGCGGTAAAAGTAAAGCAAGAAGAACTGGGAAACTGTTCTGTTGTGTATATATATAGCTAAATAGTTAAAATAATGGACAATCAAAGTGGTGGACTTTTTAGAACTCAGTCATATAAGCCAATTATAGTCACAGGAGTTAATAACATAAGAAGTTTTATTAACAATTTCGATCAAGTGTTAGTGAATTATATTTATCTAGCTATACTAGCTATAGCTTGCTAGCTGTGTAGCTTAGGTGAAATTTGATTTTTTTATTGGTATCATTGATTTTTAGTATCATCGAGTTGTTGTTAGCAGTGTAGAGTAATTTTATGTTTTGTTCAGCTCATTTCTTACTCGCGAACTCTAAAAATTCTACAAACACAAAGTGATAATTTTTACACATGAACATTTTTTTTACACACAAAGTTCTTTCATATATAATTGTTATAAACAAAGCAACGAGGCGATGCATTACTTGACAAAGTCAGTATGTAAATTTAGCTAGGGGTTTTACTCCCCTTAAGACTGAACAAAATATCCAGCCTTCCTTATAAAGATATATATAAGCAAACAAATTGCAAACACAGGACCAATATGTATCGAAACCATGGGTGAAGCACCCGGTCTGAAGGGTCCAGAAGAACCGGCCATCAGCTGAGTTTCGGTTTGCATAAAGCTTTAAATCAAACCATACTTGCCAATCAAAAAATATCATGATTATGTAAATATGAATAAATGAGTGATATTACAATTAAATAGATTAAATAGATTTTTTTCTTTCTTTTAGAAATTTTATTTCGATTTTTTCAGCAGACATCTTCTATACAAAACACATATTGAACAAGTTAGCGTCATAAATTGTTCACTTTACATGATTAACCATGGTGAATGCTTTCGTTTTCTAAAGTGAAATGGCAGATTCCGTGCGGTAAAAATGACATAAAAAGATTGCTAAAGGAAGGTAATAACTTGATTCTGCATTAATCCAGCCTTATAATAAGCCTGGTTAAGACTGATTGATTAAATGATAAACATATGTTTATTTTCATGTGTTTGTTGATAAACTCATCAGTGTCAATGCTCGAAATAAACGCATCCATAAATACTGTTTATGCATGAGTTTTAATATCAAAACTATTTGATATTTTAAACATGAGTTAAGTATGGGTTTCGTTGACATGAAAGAAATGCTGCCACTTTTCTTTTGTTTTAAGACGTCTATCAAACTTTAAAACCTTTAAAACTATTGTCTACAGTCGACTTTTTAACTTAAGTTTTTTCAGATTATTTTCTATTGATTAATTAATTATTGATTAATTAATTATTGATTAATTATTTCTGAGGTGAAATAAGCACATGCATGCTTTTGCAAATCATATTATTTTCATCAGACAAGAAGTGTCTTGTGCACATGATGCACACTCTTTGTTAATGAAAGATGCTCAAACTTGAACAGTGAAATTTATCTTTAACCATGAACTGCTGATAACTGAACTGAGTAGGTAGGAATCTTTTGTTTTACTCTTTGGCACAAAATAAGATTTTAAGATTAAAACTTGATTAATATATATTTTTCTCAAAAAATCAGGGAGTATTTATTGGTGGAATTCATTAGTGAAATCAGGAAATTATTTTGGAAGAAACTTTTTCGAATTGGCCGTTTTTGTTTTTATCTCACTAATTTTGCATGTCTTAAGGAAATTTATTTAAATCTTAAAGTGACATATCCGCAAAACTAATCCCCACGAAAAGTTTGAAAATGGCCATTTGCAAATTTAAAATCGATGTCAGCCGATTATCCATAAAAAGTGAGGTGAATTTCTCTAACTGTTATGAATTATTAAGGCGAAAAATATAAAAAAGACAAATCCACCAAAAAATAGTTCCCGCAAAAATAATTCCTTTCAGATACACAAGTTAAGAAATTTGAACTGGTGAAATTGTAACAATTGTTCTGTTTTTAGGTGGATGGCCAAACTAGTGGCGGTGAGGTTGAATAGAAAAGTTTAGATCCTAATCGATATTTGGTTGACTCATTCCAGCTTGTTGCCCGCAAAGATTTTAAATCATGTCCAAGAAATGGCACTTGCTGTCCTGCCAGTCTACTGATATCGTTGTTGTCAAGACCGTTGGTGATAGAGTTCGTTAAGATAAGAATGGAAGAAAAATAGAATATGAAGGAAATGTGTATTTACATTTTTTGACATTGTGTTTGAAAAACTACTGTCAAAAGTTTATTTTTGATCAAGTTAAGGTAACCAAAGAAACATTGAAACTCCTACCAGCAGGAAGTGAAAAATTGATGCGTACCCAGGGTGTAACGATTATTTAGATTTAAGCTTATTTCTACAGATTTTTGTAGATACAACATTTTCATGAAGCTGAATTAGGAAAACGTGATTTAACATTTATGTTATCATAAAAATTTTCTGCAAAATGTTTACTAATAAGGTTTAATCCAGTCAATAGGAATTTGTTTGTCACCTATTTCTTTTTTATGACTTTTGGCAAACGTGTCCTATTAGGTGATTATGCAAGTTATATCATATCCACTATTATAATGGTATGATTTAGTGATATAATAACCTTGATAAGGGACAGTCCACAAATATTGTCTATGGAAATAATTGGTATTTAATTTCAAATACAGAAAGAATGTTTAAATGCATACACGTTTTTTTTTTTATAAGCAACTGCATTTTTGGGTTCAGCCTGGGGTTGCTAAGGCCTTTTTGCAATTTCAGC
>JAUCNQ010109969.1:0-11836 GCA_032352715.1 Bougainvillia muscus | reverse complement strand
AGTTTCAGTTCAATTGCTTATGTAAAACAAAAGTTATTAAAAAAAAACTGACAGGGGGGGTAAATTTACCCCCCCCCATGCACAATAGGGTTAAAAACGAAAGAGATAAAAATGCAAATGAGTTCAAAAATTATTTTTCCGGACTTCCGAATCAATTATTAAATACGCTGCCAAATCCTGTTAACTGATTTACTATGCTGTATTGCCTTTCTATTCGAAAAAAACATCTGAAACAGCATTTGCTCTTAAAGCAATCTTATTTTTTGCGGATGATCCATGTCTTTATTCAACACAGGGCAGTGAAATAGAAAGAGAAGATCTTATCAATTGATTTCAGACGCTTGTGTGACTGGTTTGTTGATAATAAGCTCAGTATTCATTTAGGTGAAGATAAAGCTAAATCAATTCTTTTTTTCTCCAAAATGTAAAGCAAATACAGCAAACTCGCTCAGCATCACCTATAATAATGTAATCATTAAACAGCACACTATCATAAAATATCAGGGCGGTGTGTGAGATCAGTAGCTCTGCAAGTCATAACTAAAATCAACAGTAAGCTAGAAATTCTCTATAGGAAAAATGTGTTTCACACAACAAGTTTCTCTAATATGTAATGCTGTAATTAAACCACACTTTGACTATGCTTCATCTGCATGGTATACTAATTTGAACAAGGGGATGAAACAAAAGCTCCAACTTGTGAAAAATAAATATATTCGTTTTTGTTCAATGAAAGATTCTAGTTCCCACATTTGGCCTAATGACGTCAAAGATACAAATTGACTACCTCTTTCATTTAGAACTAATCAATGTATTTGCTGTTATGTTTTAATTTTTTTAACGTGTAATCTATATGAACGTTATTTTTGTACTAACAAATCAAGGGAGGGTGACGACTCGTTCTTCTGTTCGACGGCTTAATCACCCATATAGAAGAACAACACAAGGCCGAACATCTCGCTCATATGTAGGACCATCATGGTGGAATAAACTAACTGGCAACGTTAAGGCATCTACAAATGTAAATAACTTTAACCATACCCTAAAAAGTCACTTCCAACAGATGGAAATCTAAGAAACTAATTATTACACTTACTAATGAATCTTTTATACATATCGTTATGCCTACTTTCTTTATATTAATATTGGCGGCATGCACAATGTACTCCTTCCCTCTCTCCCCACTATCGGAGTTTTATGGATAACTTTTGTTAAGAATGATGCTAGACATTGATATGTTGTTAATTTTAATATCAATCCGTTCACCACATTTTGACCAGGTTTCATCGAATTTCCAGGTTTACTTTAGATGTATTTGCTATCAGTTGAAACCACCCAAAAATTGCTGTCAAATCCTTGTAAAATACAGTAGAATGCAACTGACCATATCATATTACTGGATATTTCGTTTTACTTAAGACATGGCAAAACTATAGTTTTTATCAAAAAATTTCGGATTGCATAACGATTTCCCGATTTTTTTGGAAATTTTTCCTGATTTTTTCGTTTTTTGCTATTTCCGGATGTTTCCAGATATTTCGGTAATATTTCCGGTCTTTTCCAAGCAAGTATGAGGGTATAATCCTTGACTTTAGGAAGAAACGTTAATATTAGAGACTATACAGAAAACAGAACTTTAATATCTTTAAGCTATTGCATTTTACATGATGAGACACATTTTCTGGGGATTTTGACATATTTAATGACGTTACTGACGAAATAATGACGTCATCAAAAAATCAACGTCGGCTGCAATTTAATTTTGAGGGGAGGTATAACTGTGCCTAGTTTTATGAAATGAAGACTCACCGTTCCAGAGCTTTAGTGCCACCTTAGTCATGGAGAACCCCTCAAACCCCTAGGCCTTATAAGGTTAAGATATGGCACTGCAATGGAAAGAAAGCCAATCACTTTTTCTTGCGCTTTATCCCACCCACCACCATTTTAGGACTTGCTTGCTCCATGCCTTTATGGGTGCCTATTTTTTATCTAACATATATGTTAATTTCCTACCGGTTCTTTATTAGATTTTAACTTACTAACTTACTTATTGGTGCAATTCCATGTCTCAAGGTTGGCAGAAACCTCGTATATCCAGAATGAATGTGAGATCATGTGAATTAAACGTGTTATATTGGTTGAAGAGCCACGCCCGAAAGCAGGCCTGCGGCCCGCCAAAAAGTTGTATTGTTTCATTTTAACAATGACTATTATCATTCGTTACGTAGACAGGCTATATTCATTAGTTGTAACAATATCTATCTAGGCATCAGGAACAGGAGGCCTCAGACATGGCTAAACTCCATCGCTATAATTACAGTACACTCGTGTAGGTCGTCCTGCTAAAACATTTGTAGACCAACTATGCACATATGTAGGTTTCGTTCTTGAAGACCTACCAACATTGATGCCAGACCGTACTGAGTGGCGGGCTCCAGTCATGGTTATCCGAGCTAGCTCGACATGATGATGTTGATACTTAGAGTAGATACTCCACCAAAGCTGTATCTATTCTCACATAGGACCCATTTTAAAGGGGTCGTACATTTCTTGATGAACGAAACTGATGCTTTCCTTTCTTGAGTATTGAAACTACAGTCAAGAGAAAGTTTATGCTTTGTCTTTGTTTTCGGACAATTATTTTGCAATAACTTATTTGCGCTGAAAAAGCGCCGTACAGACAATGTTCTGTTTATATGTCGCGTCTGTTGCAAAACATTTCTATCTCAGAAGACTTGCACATTACTCCAATTGAATTAAATATGCGTAAGCAAAAATGGCTGATGGTATCCCTCTACAGATCACCAAAACAATCATTAGAACATTTTCTCAACTCTTTGTCATCCTTGTTTGTTTTTAATCCAAGTCGCACACTAACATACTAATGATGGGTGACTTCAATTCTGTTCCACAAGTTCCTCGATTAGCCTCTTTCGTTCAAAACCACAAAACACATAGAGTAAAACTTGCTGAAAATCCCAAAATGGATATTTGATTTATTTGGTGTTATCCAACAAATAGTACAATTTCAAGCATTCTGGAACTGCGGAGACAGGATTGAGAGATCATCACTCACTAGTTTTTGCTATGTTCAAGTCAACATACGTAAAGCTTGAGCCTCGAAAACGTAGGTATCGCTCCTACAAATAATCTAATGTAAAACTGTTTTTGCAGCATTAACATAGTAGTTTAGGAAATATTCATTTAATTAGAGACTTTAATAACATGATCTTGTCTTTGCTAAACGAACTTGCTCCAATAAAGACTCCATAAAGACGTTTTCTCCATCCTAATAATAAGCCACATGTAAATGAGGCACTCGGCAAGGCTATCATGACAAGGTCACATCTTAAAAGCATGGCAAGCTCCTAGAATACTCCTGAAAACTGGACAAGTTACAAGGCACATAGAAACCGTGTTGCAAACTCGAACAAGAAATTAAACCTTCTTACTGCAGTAGCGCAAGCATGAATGGAAAAAGTTGTTTTTGGAAGGCTTGCAAACCTTTTTTCTCCGAAAAGGTTTTCAATGATGAGAAATTAGTTTTAGTAGACAATCAACAGATTGTCCACAATGATAGAAACATTGCTAGCATTTTTAACAAATATTTTACGAATTTCACGAACTCCATGAACATTCTTCAATGGAACACTGACTTCTCTACAACATGCCTTGATCCCATTGCGTGTGCTTTTGAGAAGTATCAGGATCCTACAAGAGTTTTGAAAATTAAATCTTTGTCAGCAGATTGCGAGATTTTTGAATTTCAGCTAGTAAATACTCACGAGATGCAACAAGAAATTCTCAAACAAAAGTTATCGTCTAATGTAATAGATAAAACTCTAACTGATTGTTTCAATAGTGGTATCAATTTAGGTTCTTTTCTGGAGGAACTTGAAATAGCCGATGTAATCCCAGTTTCCAAAAAAATGTCAAAAAACGAAAGGTCCGATTACAGACCCATAAGTTTCTTGCCACCCTTATCAAAGGTCTTGAACATGCTCATCGAGAAGCAGCTATGGCACTTCAAAGAAAAAAGGCTTTCCAAATATCTCTGTAGATTTCGCAAAGGATATTCGACACAACATGCATTACTTAACCTTTTAAATGCGTTGCAGAAATGGTTTGCGAAATCTGGAATGGTAGGCATTTCGCAATTACTTAGACATATATAAGGCATCACTATTGTGCAATGCTTATAGCTTATCAGTTTTTAATATTGTCTGCTACTATGGATGTTATGCTCCAAAAATTAATGTCACTCACACTCTGAGGGCAATCAGCTTTGACTTTGTCATACCTACTGATCAAATCTGTAAACGATTTAATAAAGAGTCATTTCACACAACAAATCTGAAGTTTATGTTGTGTTAATTGAAGTGTAGAAATGCATTAATAAACTCATCCCAGAGTTTATGTGGCATCTATTTGTGCACAAAAAGTCAACAAGATCTTTCGTCTGGGTAAAACAGTATACTTGCCAACCAAAATCGTCTCTACTCAGCATCCAAAGTCGTTTGCTTTTACAGCCGTTCTTGCATGGAATCATTTACCTGCAGAGTTGAAACTGACATCTTCGCTTTCGTCATTTTAATTGGGGTTATCTGAACTGACCTCATTATACTGTCAGTGTAAGAGTTGTCACGATGCAAACTTTTAGAAATGTTATTTTATGCTTTTACCGCTATCGTTGATTTTTATTAGTTTATATGAACTATTGAAATGTTTTTAACCAACGATAAATAATAAATAATAAATAAATAAAACAAAGAATGTGCTATCTCCGCCTCCATCGCCTCTCAGCACATACTGAATAAAACATCTAGTTTTTGCCGCATGAGAAAACGACATAGGTATCTATGACCACACCGCTGTAAATTAGAGGAAATGATTCAGTCTTGCATGGTAATGATTTAAGAGAGTCCCTTACTTTCTCTAGCCAGAACGAGTTAAATTAATATTCCTTTATTCATTCACTCTTGATTTCTCTACAGTTCAGTTTGAATAACTTAGTTTTTCTGCTGTTATTATTGTTATTTTCTTAAATTTAAATTACCCTTAGTGTAATTGATTGTGAAACAGAGTAAAATAGTGTCTATCGTCAATGAAATTTATTCTAAATGAAGATCCCTCCTCTCTTAGACTCTTGTTTAGGTAGTTCGTATTTTCTTTTCAAGAAAGTTTTTAAATCCCAGTCATTTCTTCTCATTCTTAAAGAACAGCCGTAACTAAACGTTTTGGATTAAATTATCCCACCTATATAACTTCCTTTCTCGATGACAAATATTTGGAATAGTTATATAATAAAGAATTCAAATCATGATAAAAAACATGTATGATATGTCTCATTGAGTGACTATTAAAATATGGCTTTCGAAAGCATTCTACTTATGATTTTTAATCCATTAAGCGGATAGAGAACATTACCTTTGAAATATCGGTTACCTAACCAGGGTAAAAATCCCTTGCTTTTGCAACTGTCTTTTCAAGATGATTCATAAGAAAGAAAAATTGTAAAAGAATTCGAATTTTATACAGTGGTGGTGTAAAAGTATTTCTTAAGCTTGTATACAAGTCATATGAAAGTAAATTTTTAGACACTGCACGAAATTCGAGAATAAAAGTATCTAGTTGGAATTAGTTAGTTGTATATGCGCTCTAGTATAGACTTTCTTTTAAAATTAACCATTATCTACTTCTAATGTATACTAAGCATACGAAAGTGTTTTTGCAATGATTCATGCCTACCGTGTTTAACAAAGCTTTATGCTACTTTTTGTGGCTCGAAAAGGGAATAGTTCTCTGTGAATTTCTAGGATAGTCAATATAAGTATTATCGTGTATAACTTGTTTTTAGATCAGTAATTTTCAGAGAAATAGTCAGAAGAAGGATGACATGTGATGACAAGATGTGTGCATTAAATGTTGAAATTCGCGTTGAGATTACTGGACCACAGATGTTCATTATGCCAGTCAGCCTGAAAGCTTTTTAAGCACAAGTGCTCTTTGCAGTCAACTGGGTCTTTAGAAGCAAAATATTTAATTGGAGGCGGCAATTAACTAAATTGATTTCTACAGCACCCTACCCATTTGCTGTAGAATCTAGTACAATTCAACTCTCTCGCACACGCCAAGGCGTTTTTAATAAGGTATTGAAAGTCAGGCATATCTTGTGCCTATTTACTTCTGACGTCTATACTTTCAGGTATACCCGTTCCTAAGCAGTGCAAATATTCGAGAAAAGCACAACATCAACACGTCATATTCCTAGCAAATTACAAATTCATTAACTCGATTTCTCTGTGAACACCAAGTAGAAAATTTATAATATTAAGAAAAAGATTGGTGGACACCACTGCAGAAAAATGGACATTTTCCTTTTAGGGATTTTATCACGCAGCCTGCAGAAATCTGTAGCAAAACAGCAGGATGGTTGAAAAAAAATCGTTAAAGGATCACGTAATTTTTCATAAAGTGCAAATAGTGGATGCAAGCGAGGAGCGAGAGACACACCACCATCACTTACTAAGTAGAAGCTTAATGTTTCATACGGAAAAAAATTTCAAAAAATTTAAGATCCAACAGTTAATTTGAAAGCTGTAACTAAAATGTTATACTAATATAGAAAGAAAACCTTTTCTGGTAACCCAGCAATACCATCTTCTTTCTATCCACTGTCTTTGTTTTCGCAAAATTTGTTTGTTTGAAACACGTAATCGAAACAATTATAGTATTTCTGCAAACTTAACAAATTGAAAATCTATCACCCTCCAACACCAGGTTCTATATCTTCTCGTCGTCTCGCAAATCAGTGAGAGTCAAAATATCCTTGGAACAGCGTATGTGCAAGAGAATACAGAGCCTAACACATTGCTGTACTTCACTAGTTATAATACTTAACTGTAGCAGTATCAATATGTATCTTGACAAGGAAAATATGGAGTTTTTTCTTTGTCATTACAGTATAATAGGGACTTAATCCTATTTCCCATGGGGGAGGGTGGCATATATACCCCCTTGTCAGAATTATTTTATTAACTTATGGAGCAGTATGTGTTAGCAGTTCATACTTAGTCACGTAGAGTATATACCTATGTTGCATTGCTTGACAAAGTTTAAAGGTCATACCATATTTAGAACAGAATTTATAGGTCATTAATCAAAACCACGGTTACTTACAGTCAAATCTTTGCAATCTTTGATCAAGCTTAACTCTAGTTTGCAATGACTTTAAGCAATGAAACTTTGCAACTATACTACCAGGTCCCAAGTTGTTTCATAATACTTATATTAAACTACGTGACTAGTTACATGACGCCATATACAGCCATTACGTCCCTCTTCCTTTTCAGGTAAATATTGCCGATGTCTGCATAAAAACAATTGGTGTTTCAAAAATTACTTATTGGGTACTGTACGTGTTGAAGTCTCAACTTCTAAAAGTTACCCTAACGGAAGTTAGGCAGGGGGGGGGGGGGGGGAGGTGGAAGGGGAAAGTTCTCGCAGGAACCGAGGTGAAACTGGGTTAAAGACATTCCTTTTTAAATTTACTCCTCTCGTAAGATTTACTATTATTTGTTTAAAATTTCAGCATTTACAATTAGGTATTCAACCTAAGGACAACCGAAATAATTACATTAATTGCAAAAGTAACTTACCACATTCTCCTACTTGTAAACGTGTAAAGGATTCCTTATTTGCACCAATGTCATATTTCATCATCTGTATATCGTCTTTCACAACCCCAATTTCTTCTTTCACAACTCCCATATCTCCTTTCACAACTCCTACATCTTCTTTTAATACAACTATATCTTCTTTCACAACAATTACTTCTTCTTTCACAAAAACTATATCTTCTTTCACAACCACTATTCCTTCTTTCATAACTCCCACATTTTCTTTCAGAACCTCTATTTCTTCATTCGTAACTCCCATATGTTCTTTCATATTCTCCATCCCTTCTTTCAGAACCCCCATCTCTTCTTTCACAAACCCCATATCTTTTTTCACAACAACTACTCTTTCTTTCACAACCTCTATTTCTTCTTTCAAGCTGTTAACAAATGTATAAACATTTTTCATGTCTTCATGTAAATCAGCAGCGAGGTCTGAAATCTGTTTATTGACTTTATCTGAGTGAATTCCATATATAATACTGCAGAGTTCTGCTGTTCTTGTTTCTAATAATTTTATTTTGTTTTCCGTTTCTAGCTTGGCTTCATCAAGATCATATTTCTGCTGGGTTTTCCAATGATTTAACTGAGATTGGAAGAGTTGCGCAAACTTATCAATAATTGGTTTGCTATAAGGATCCAAGCTGACAGTTTTATACTTGTTTATATCGTCTTGGTATTTCAAACCAGAAGCTATGGTATTCAGATCCTTCCAGAAAACAGTTGCTCTTGGAGTTTCCATTGATGTGATGCTTCCAAAGTGGTACAAATAATTTCTTAATACTGATGCCTTAATTACGTAGGCTAATATTGTATGGTCGTGCAGGAGTAATTCATCTATATTCCATTTACCATTTAGTGTCTTTATATTGCTAAGATTTTTTATAAGCACAACAAGAAGTGTTATATCAAACTTACTGGAGTCGGTTTGTTTACTTAAAGGGAAGAGCAATTCCCATTGATCGTCTTTAATCACTTTGCTTTTATGAAGCTGTATTAATTTCTTACGGTGTTTTGGCAGATCTAATTCTTTAAAAAGCACTGTGGGATCTCTAGAAAATGTGACATGATGAATTGGCTCATTAAGGAATTCGCCATCTTTATGAAATACGTTCAGTAATTGTTGACGTAATATATCATCAACAGCAATAGCAGCATGAAGCCACGGTTGACTATTTTCTACAGTAATGTTGAGTTTTGATAAAGCCATCCTAACAATAAAGAAAAAAACAACAATTAGAGAGTGAATGGACTGTGTTTACCTGTATCAGTGAATTCAGTCAAAGTTTAATTCCAAATTACGTAACAGTTGTTGCTCAAAAGGTAGAGAGTTTTATTGAAATAGTTCTGTTTCTTGGTGCTCAATAATTAACTCCGGGAATGGTATAGCAAGAAAACCTTTTCTCAGTTTAAAACTCGAGACCTCGAGTGGCACAACAAGTCCATAATTTAAAAATTATTCACAGGCATGATAGAGAAAGTCACACCAACCACCTCTATGTGCAGCCATAGTAGCTAGCTAATATGCTTAATGAAGCATCTATGTATAAATGTTCTAAGCTGAAACAGTCAATGGTTAGTCCTATGAAATATTATCACACTTAACTAAGTGGTTTTTATTCTGGCGCCCATATCCCGCTCCCTGCGCAGTAAGTGCTGCCTCTTCTGGAAAGCTCAGGAAACTATGATTCTTACCACCGAAAGATGGTGAAAAATAAATAAAAGTTTACGTTTTTAGCAATGCTCTCATGTTGTAACCTTCTATTAGGAAACAGTTGTTTTGAGCACCCAGTCAAACAGTTTACGACTTTCAGTCAACAATGCAAGAACAAAGAATCAGATCAGTGGCGGATCTAGCCTTAGTCAGAGCATTGCGATGGTGTATAATTACTGTTAATTCTGAATTATATTTTGTATGACGCTGGGTCTTTAGAGACCAAGCGACAAACTTAATATAATGAAAATTAATGACTTTGAGTACTACACTTACTGCTGTGACTAAGTAAAAGCATGTTCTAAATCCGACTCTGCATACAATGAATACCATGTATAATCAGATAGATTATATTTTAGTTTCTTTCAATCATAAGCAAGCCTCGAGATGCTAGATCGTCTAGTGGAACAAGTTGCGACCGCGACCACAAATTTGTAGTATGCAGAATGAATATAGTCCCTTACAAATAATATACAAAGCAAATGCAAAAGAATAGTTACAATAGATATATTACCCAGTTGTTAGTAAACGTTAAAAAAGTACAGGAGTCAAATTCAGAAAGGTTTAATAAGGCCACAGATAATCTTAATAACAAATAATGTTATGGGTATCATTTTAGAGACAGCCGTTCCAGTTATTTGAAAAGTTCTGAAGGAATGTGTAGTTAAAGATTACAACAAAGAGGTAGAACAAATGTAAAGACATGCAGAAAAATATCAAACTCAGAAAAGAAAACAAAGAATTTTCCAAAAACATCAAGAAACTAAGAAAAGATTATCAGAAAAAGATAGATAAACTAGTCCAGGAAATCGAGTAGACGAAGGATCATACAACAATTTGTTCAGCTATGATATCACTGAAGTCAAAATCTCAAAAGAATAGTTTCCTATAACACGCTGAAAAGAAAAGAGTAACACAAGAAGTTGAAATACATAACATTATAAGAGAACACATCTTATCCAAATTCCATAGTGCTACATTTTAAACGTTACAAATGGACAATAACATAGAGTCGCTTAACAATCTAATAACAACTGAAGAAGTACGCAAAGGTTTAAATTAAATTGAAAGCATTTAAGCTTGATCCGCTCGATAAAATAAATATATCTGCTGAATAACTGAAACATGGAAACATGGATAAAACTTTATCAATCATTTTGAATAACTTAATCGAAAAAAAGGATGAATTAACATAGGAAAATCACTTTTAAAAACAATACCAAAATCTAACAAGAGAATTGAACCAGACAATAACTTAAGCCCTATCAAATAACTTCCAATAATATACAAATTTCTCTGACGTAACATTGAACAGAATAGAAGGAAAATGTAACGGATGTCTTCCCTGAACGAAGACATTACCATCTGCATTACTGATATAGACATGATGTCGGCATTTAACCCTATCCGGACCGGGGAGCTAGTAGGCCCGCGCGATGACATTTCCGTTAATAACTGTTAGCCAAATTATGTTATGGCAACGAAACTTACTTACTTATAGTAGAAGTTATCTAGCTACATTTTCAAAAACATTTTAGCTCTCTAGGAAATGTGGTTCTCCAATGAGAGGTCATTTGTCTGACCCACCTACTTTTGCGTCCCTAAATTTCTACAAATACAAATAGGCATAACTTCTATTAATATCAACACTTTGACTAGACACTTGGCCAAAGTATAAATTCCAGAAGTCTTATCGATTGCACCAGAGTTTCCGTATTTTCACGATTTTATTCGATTTTTCCCCCATTTCTCCGATTTTGCAACTTTCGGGAAAAATTTTGCGAAAATTTGCAATTTTTCGGATTAAATCCGTTCTGATTCATAAAGCAACACTCTTTATAGAGTAAAAACCGAAAACTGATCGGCAAAATCTTAATATGTATCAAACGGTTCAGTTCCATGAAAATTTGTGTGTTTAGCCTTAAAAAGAGAGGAAGATTTGATACCTTTTCCAGAAAATAAAAAATAATAGTAGAGCGGGAAAAGGTATTTCACTACTTCCCTTTTGACAGCCATCATTTGGCTGTTTAGGACACTGATAAACTTGACTCCTGAAAAATTAAACCTAAAATGTTATTGGTAAAGCTTTATAGTCATAGCACTATTAGAATCAAATGACAGAAAGAACTTTATGATTTAAAATATGTAGCAATGAAAACAAAACCTATCCCTAATATTCTACGAAATTTTGTGTTCACTGGGATTTGTGGGTATGGAAACAATGCAAATGGAGAATCTGAGTGAAAACAGAGAAAAAAAAGAACTGGGAATCATAGTAATTGTTTAGAAAGCTAAGAAATTAAGGAAGAACATTAAGAAATAAAAATATCTTATCTGATCTCAGTGGCGGATCCAGCCCTAGTCAGAACGCACGATGAAGAACTAAACGTTTTAATTCTTAATAGCTTTTGTATGATAATGGGTCTTTAAAGACCCATTATCATAC
>JAUCNQ010109958.1:0-11836 GCA_032352715.1 Bougainvillia muscus | reverse complement strand
AGTTTTTCTATAGAGCTATTGTATATATTTGTACATAATTATCCGACAATAAATAAATTTACAACAACAACAACAATCCAGCTATCTCGAACTTCCAAGGGACCGGGGAAAAAGTTCGAGAAACGAAAATTTCGAGATATCGAGTGCATGAGCTCAGTGAATAAATAAAAAAGAGTGTCTTTGTTTGTTCGTTCAGTATAGATACGAATTTCCATCTTCAATGTTCCAATTATTAGCTATTTTGTATTTTGCCATTTTCACATCTCAATTATCAGATTAACCTTTTACTCATTTTCGATTGTACATAGAAAAGAGGTACTTACTGTAAACATTTATAGTTAAAACGTACTCTTGGGGCTTAATAAATTATTTTTGAGAAAATTTCCCACCTCTCCCTGTATTAATTTTAACTTTCTTTGCCAAGATTAAAACTTTTGCATTATGAAAAATTACCATGCCAAAGTTAGTAACGCAAATTTCTTCGAGTTAGGTTTTTTCTGTTGTGACGTCAAAATCTAAAAATTTGTGACGTCACAGCTGGAACATTTTTTAATTCGAATTTTTTAACTCGAAGATTAGGTATCCCGCACAAAAAAATTCGTCACGTTTGTCCGGCAAAACTCCGTCATATAACCATCTTGGCAAAGAAAGTTAAAATTAATACAGGGGGAGGTGAGAAATTTTCTCAAAAATAATTTATTAAGCCCCAAGAGTACGTTTTAACTATAGATGTTTACAGTAAGTGCCTCTTTTCTAGCTTATAAGTATCCGTAGTAGCTTATTTTAGTATCCGAAGGAGAAAATAATATTAAAACAAAATGAATTTCTTGAGACCCGAAGTGAAAATATTTTGTGCAGGGTCTACATGAAGATCGAAAAGGTTGGAGTTACTTACAAACTAAAATATGTTGTCCAGTTGTTAAAATGGAAATGATTTAAATATCCTAAATATATGTCAAATACGAATAAAGTGGACTCTCTGTAATTCAACTCCCCATAATTCGAACTATAATTCAAACAGGTTTTCATTCCCTGCGAATCGTTTCTCTCCAAAGGCCAAATTCCCATAATTCGAACACTCCATATTTCGAACGTTTTTTTCTTCCCTATGAGAGTACGAATTATGGAGAGTCCTCAACATATAGACGAAAGCATCCCTCCAGAGGTGTTCTTCAAAATATCTGTTCTGTAAATATGCAGCAAATCTCTAAAATATCGAGCATGGTGGAGTGCATTTTTAGCATAGTTGTAGGCTTTATGCCTGCAGCAATGCTAAAAATGAACTCCACCAAGGACAATTCTGTAAGAATTTTTCAAATATTTACAGAACACATAATTTGAAGAACCCGTACAGATGGCTGCTATCGTATAGGTAAGATAAAATAATTAAGTTTTGTAATTTAGATTTTTCATCATATATTCAAAACAACGTATACAAATAAATACTCTTTAGCAAATAAAAATAAAACTGTTAGAGACTATCCGCAATATTCGTACTGCAAATAGATCTATTTTCTTTATTACAGAAGTTTATTTGTGGATGCTTTGTATGCACAAAGTCACTCCTTCTGAATGCTGATTGATAAAAAATTTCTGGATAGTTCCTTATCTAAAAGGTTGGATTCAATTTAGTTACGCGATTAATAGCTTGAGTGATATTGACATTAAGGATCTATAATAACGCTACCAGATCATAATCAGGTTAACCATAATCAATTTTTCAGAGTCTGACAATCGACCACTACATCTTGAAATATATTGAAGAAAGTTTAAATCTATTTATGTAAAATAGTCCTAAAAATACATAGTTTCACATTTTCAGGGCTCATTTACATAAAATTGCCCCTTTTTTCAACTAATCCGACACTGCCCTAATGTTCTACATTCTAAACACTGTACCAAAAACTCAATTGCACCATCACAAAGCAGTAAGGTTTCATCACAAAAATTCGCTTAAATTCGCTTAAATTCGCATCACAATTCGCTTTATTCCTATTAATTTTCATCTCAGATGAAGTGTTATTGTGCATACTTTGTATGCACAATAACACTTCATCTAAGGTGAATATGAAGCGAATTGTGAAGCGAATTTTTGAGACGAACCCTGATATAACACTATTAAAACAAAATTATATATATCTGGTATTAAACACTATATAAAAAATGATGTTTTAAACTTAATGGGTTCAGGATTTTAACAAAACAACCTGCAGAAATCTGGAGTAAAACTCCAGATTTCAACTAAAATCGTTAATGAATAACATAACTTTTCAAATGCGATTGGGGAAACAAACAAATGGAAGTAAATGTTGGAACGCGAGAGGACAGTCGAATATATATACGTATATACTGTATGAGGCAAGTAAGTATTCATAACATCCATAATGATTAAACAAGTATTCATAACATTCGTAATATTCACAAGCCTTTTTCACAACTACATTGTACAAGCTTATTTCATAACTACAAGCTTATTTCATGTATTCAACCCATAATCTTCGTAGCGCTCAGACTTGCTCTGGTCTAACCTTCTTAAGGCATAACCGTCGCAGCAAACCTGAGACAGGTCCGGTCTCTGGCGACATATACTCCAAAAGGCCAATTGGAATCATGGTCAGTATACCCCCGTGCCTAACTAAGCATAGATGCTTGCCAAACAGGCAAGACACGGCCTCTGACCGTCCCAACGCGTTCTTCATATATTATGATAAATGAGCCTTAACTTAAAACCTGGTACAAGGGGAAAGAGTGGGTGGAAGAAGTGAACTAACCTAACCTGCACGCATGTAAAGAAGGATTGCGTTCCGCAGAGTGAAGGCTTATATAAGTCTCTAGAAACATAAGGCTATACTCTGAAAAACCACAAATGTAAACTTCAGGCAACAGCTAATGGTGTCATCGGTTTAAATGGAGTTAGAGGTTTTATTTTTTATGTAGTGTAAGAAGTTAAATACTCCTCTTTCTTTATAAGAAATCCGATTATAAGAAACTCCAGGCTCAGATTTATAAAGTTAAGAAACTTATCAAAAACTTGGCTTACCTGAATACAAGAAACTCCCAGAGAATAGAAAGGAAAGGGGAAGTTATAAACTCCATAACTTAGCAATATAAACTAACAAAGAGATCTCCATCTGGTTGGCTGAGTTGTAAGAAACATGGATAACTGTAT
Organism: Bougainvillia muscus; assembly: GCA_032352715.1. NCBI lineage: Eukaryota > Metazoa > Cnidaria > Hydrozoa > Anthoathecata > Bougainvilliidae > Bougainvillia > Bougainvillia muscus. The sequence continues at coordinate 8,667 of JAUCNQ010109958.1, read as the reverse complement.
CTAAATGTTCCTACTGCGTCTTATTTGTGTAATTAAGAAATTCTCAAAGCCTCTATTTGAAATCTTTTCAAAACATTCGAAGGTTCAAGTCTTGTCTTGAGTTTCTTATAAAAGAAGAGATTTGTATATATATATATATATATATATATTAGAAGACACAAAAACCTATCTACTAAGGGCCATCCACAAAATTCGTATGGAAATTCGTATCAACTTTCATACAGAATTTCTTTGTGCATAAAATTTACAAATACGTTAAGAGGCCGCCAAACAAATTCGTATAGTAAATCGTATCATTTTCATCACAGTGACTTTGCGCATACTACGTGTCCTTAGTATACACAAACACACTTTAATCTATTAGGAAAATTGATACATTGAATTTCGTGTTCATAAATATTTTGAATTTTTAATACTATTTGACATTCAAAAGGCCATGGTTTCTGTATGGATGTGCAAAAACCAACCAAACAGGAAGAAATTATTGCGGAATTTATTTTTTCGTTTTTACCCCTTATCTGCAAAAATAAAATTCGCAAAAGTCGTAATCGATCGAAATCGTTGATCCGCAAAAACTAATTCTGTAAATTTCGCAGTTTTTGGGGTCTTAATCCGCCAAAATTAATTCCACAAAAGCTCTGACGCAAGAATTTCCTCGCTTATTTATAAGGTAAATTTAGCGATAGAAGTGAAAAACATCTCTCTTTACAAAGGACAATACAAACCCACACATGCAGTATTTGCCACCAGTAGAAAACGCCAACCTCAGAACGCACAAACACGAGTCTAAATCTTAATGAAATATGTTCAGATGCGTGCTTTTAATATATCATCTTGCCCCATTATGGTTACACAAGTTTATAAGGCAATGCCCCAAAGCTAGATTCATAAATTGCTTCATAATACACCTTAGCAAGAGTGTCTTCTGTACGATTTGCAATACGAATTTTTTTGACGCTCCCTAAGGAACCTTTTCAAAATTTCCTTTTATAAATTCGCTTCATTCCTGCCTTAATTTTCATCTCAAATGAAGTATTATTATGCATACTTTGTATGCACAATAACACTTCATCGGAGGTGAAAAAGAAGTGATATGTGAAGCGAATTAAAGCGGATTTTTGAGACGTCCCTAAATGTACACAAATACCTAAATACACAAATTTTGAGACGGCTCCTGAAGCATGGTATTCTTGAACAAAAAGACGGCAAAGAGAGTAGAGTTCAAATACTTGATTGATGAAGTCCAGTGAGCACTATTCTAGATCCTCTAACGGTCCGTCAATCAGACGCTTATCGTTGAATAATGACGAAGAATTTACCCCTTTACATGTGAAACATTCTTAAAAATACTTAGTTTTCAAAGGATATTTTGGATTTTTTTAGATCAAAAATGCCCTTTTTCAACTGTGTTTCCCTTCTATTCTAGATAAACCTATACTACAGAATTTAAGCGTAAAACGAAAAGCCAAGAAATAAAGCAGTTAAAAATCCTAATATGGTTATACTAGTAGCTGAAAACATTGCTGAATAAACAAAAACAAAAGACCAACTACCTAAGACCATCATTGATATTAAAGGTAATAAATATTCACTTAAATCTATGTCCTGGGTCACAACAGTAGCTGCATCATCACTACGGCCTGGTGGATTTGTTTGAGTGGATATAACAGCATGAATGACACTACCATTCATAATTCCTAAGTAACGTAGAGGATATGTATCACCATTTAGTAGACGACCAGAGTAAATCATACGAATTGTTTGACCAGATGCATGTTCGGTTGGAAAACATTTTCTAAAGAAATAAAGAATATGGTAAAATGAGATTTTCCAGTCAGAAAACGTGTACTTTCCCACCTGAAGGGAATGTCCCAAAGATTCACTTCAAGTCCTTTTATTTTCATCTCAGAAGAAATGTCATTAGGGACTGTCTCAAAAATTCGCTTAAATTCGCTTAACAATTCGTTTCATTCCTAATAATTTTCACCTCAGATGAAGTGTTATTGTAACACTTCATCTAAGGTGAAAATGAAGCGAATTGTGAAGCGAATTTAAACGAATTTGAAGCGAATTTATGAGACGAGCCCTTATGGAAACAAAGTATGCACGAAGATGTTTTTTCTAAAATGGTACGATTTCCGGACCATATTGTTTTAAAGAACAACACAATCCTAATTAATTAATTGTTAATGCTACCGTGTCATTCTTAAAAATGCCAACAATATAAGAACACCATAACGGCACATGATTCCAATTTCCAATACGAATTTAGTAAAAGGTCCCTTATATGCGATTGTTATCTGCATTGCGCAATTTGTCGACAAATTCTTGTATTTCATTAATTCCTGGTATAAATTCAAATTGTGTCATTAACAGATTTTCCCCATACAGATTTCTTAAATATTATTATCAGTAAAAATCAGTACATAAATCTAAAGGAACCAAAATAACATCGATATTCACTATAGGTTTTGTTACGAAATTTTGTTTCATAAACGATGTCATTTTAAAGTCATTGTGTACACAATATATGCGCAAAGGCACCCCTTCCGGATGAAAATTGATATCTGCCACACAAAATTTATGAGCCTTACATTACACCGTCTTAAACTAGTTTCACTTACTGTTTTAAATCTTTTAACATCATATTTTTACTAACTATGCATTGTTGGCTAGTTTCATGTAGCATCACACGTATTGTCACCAAATCATCTGTGCTCTCTGCGTTGCTTGTATTGGCACTAGGAGGATTTTCTGCGTTTTGTGTATTGTTTGTGTCTTTATTAGGAGAATTTTCTCTGCTTCCAGTATTATCGTCAACATCTGGTGGACGTGTTTCTGTATTATCTAGAGGTACATTATTATCCACAGTTCTGTCTATATAAGGAGGAGAACTCCCTGGTGTTGTTGGCTGACTATTCCTTTGAGTTTGTTGTGTATTTTCTTGTTGAGGTAGCTCTTCTTCTTCAGGTTGTTGTTCGGACAGTTGTCTTCTTGGTTTTAAAACATACATTGGAATAACAACAGCCAACAGTATAGTGATGAAGAAAAGCACAAAAGTAACTTCATTGTCCAGTCCTTCAATTAGTTGATGCATTTTTAGTTTTTATGAATTCTAAAAATAAAATAGTTTTAATTAAAAACCTGAATAAATCTCGACTTCTCAACAATTTGCTTTACAAATTCGCTCATTCCTGTCAATAATTTTCATCTCAGATAAAGTCTTATTGTGCATACTTTGAATGCTCCTTTATAAGCAGGTCCTATTCCAGACCTTTCATGGGTCCGACAATCACAATTTTAAAGACAAAAACAAACTATTGTGTTGAATTAAATTAATGTCACTACAGTGACACCGTACTGTCTATCTAGAGCGCTTAAGTCACTAATTCATAATAATTTTAATAAGGTTACCAACAGTTAACAAAGTAAGAATGAATTTTGGACTCTAAAAGCTTTTTTCATATAAAAACCCTTTGAGTACCAGCCCCTCTCAAAACAAAAACCTTTAAGCCACCGTGCTTTTCAGATTTTTTTCACCTATATATACGTATATCATAACGTCAAAATAATTCGATGTTTGTTTGTAGGAAGCTTTTTTTCAACTGCTATCGGTGGTTGAAGTGTTATTTTAATATAAGGGATATCATTGCATTGTATATGAATATTCTTATATGGTGAAAAATCTGTAAAAAGTGCTTTCAAAAAGACCGCTTTTTATTCTCATCAGGACAATGGCTTTATCTCCTGGCAGGATGTTCAGTGCTGATTTACCATCAACAGTAACTTATTATAGAATCCAACTGACAGCTTTCTTCCATCATCCATTTTTTCTAATAGAGAATAGAGATAATTCATGATCTTCTGCTTATATACTAAAAATACTCACGATTTTTCAACAGCAAAGAAGAAACAACTTGTTTTACGCAGCTAACATCCAAAATAATCTATTTCACTGCAATTATATCCGGTTAGTAGTCTCAGTAATAAAATTAAAATTCTCCAAATTTTACCTGGTGGTACAGCATATTTTTTTATCTTGGTGGACTTGGTAATTGGTGGACTTGGAAACTTTTACCTCCATGGTGGTTAAGACATACATTTTCATAAAACCTGCAGTTGCGACACACAACTGAAATGTGACGTATATATATGTCTGTGGTCGCTCATTGCAGTTGTTCGGTGACGTATATATGCATCCGTGGTACTCAAAGGATTAAGTGGATTAATTTTCGCGAATACTAATTTTTGCCAGGTTGAAAATATTGCATTTCTTGAGGACTTATTTTTGCAAAGGAGCTGTTTCAAACAATTTCGCGGGTACTAAGTTTCTCAAATGGGCTGTACTGAGATTTTTCTCGAATGCTAATTTTGGCGAATCTGACGTATTGAGATATTTGCAGAACACTTTTTTGACAAACGAACGCCATACAATCTGTCAGCCTTGCATGTTTCCGTGACCCAATGCCTAATTGGCTGATAAGTTAACACTTTAAAAGAAGAAACAAAAAAAATCTTACACAATTAGAATTTCTTTTTTCAAGGGAATTTCATTTTAAGAATTTCAAAAATTGATATAAGGAACTAACATAATACTTTAAGAAATGGACGACTTTTGTTCTCCATTTCATTGTATTGGCAAGGTTAAAGCATGTATCAGGAGCGGACTCAGAACATGCTTTTACTAAGTCACAGCAGTAGAATAGAGACTCAAACTCATTAATAATAATAATACATTTACATAATATACCATAATACCACATGTATCCAGTTGTTTTAGACACGTTACTGACTTTGAAGATTAGCCATTAACCGACTTCAGCAGGAAATACTTATGCTAGTCAGTCAACAATTGATTCTATTGTTTTATCAGTCTAATGGGAATACTAACATCGTCAAACAAAAGTTCGTTCTCCAACTAACTTCTATCAATTTTGTAACCCCTCTGTTTGACCTGGTAACTTCGTTCTTAGCACCTGTTAGAGAAATCCAACATGATGTCCATTTGGAGGGTCCCATCCCCTATCATACTCCCAAATTGTGTCACCATTAGGCAAAAACAGCAAGAGATATGAGAATTTTTTGAAAATTTGTAATTTTTGCACCTTCTGAAAATGTCACATATTTTTGAAACTGTTCGTAGAGTTTGGTATTTTGTCGATAAGTACATACACAAACTGAATGTGTACCACTTGCACCTGGTAGTATGCACCATTTCGGTCTCAATGCACCAAACTTTGAATATCCAATTTTCGCATTTGGGTTTTCAGTTTTCTTTCAAATTACTCAAAATCAGTTTTTTTTGCACATAAACATAAATCTTTCCTGGCATCATATGTATGTGAAAATTCATCATTTTCATAAAACGCAGTCACCAGATCAAGAATGTTTTGTGAATAACTTTGCCTTTATATGCAGGAGGCATTGCCAAGATGCCTTTTTCGATGTGCAGCTTCCTTGCTTTTTTGGCTTGGTATTCAGTTATATACCCCAAATGTGGGCATAACATTTTTTAAAGACATTGATTTTGGGGCAAGAGTTAATAACTGAGTTACTGTCCTTTTTTCAGATAATTCGATTTTACCCTTGACAGTGGCAGAGATCATTTCATCAAAGCTTTTGGCCTTCTCTTGATGATCTTGGATGTCTCCACTTGATTGCACCCTTTTTCACCTACATAGTACATTCCGTCTTAATATTGTATCTAAATTTTGCTGAATTGCTTTTAGCTTTCGTTTAGTTTCCCATTTCTGATGGGTTGTGGACTTGGCATGTTTCTTGATAGGAGATACTCCATACTCCACAAGTCTTTCATCGATTTCGAACTTTCCTTTGGGCTCGTATGAAATTGTAGATAGACCACCTACAAAACAATTATTATAGTTTTCAAAAAGAAAGTCTTATAATTTTCAAAAAGACAGGTAACAACACCTAAATCTTACGCAGTGGTGAACCACTTTACAGCATAAAATTTTATCCTCATGATAAGGCTCAACTTTTTAATAAGCATTTTAAAGCTAAGAATATCGATGAGGCTTGTAAAAGAGGAAAATAAAGGAAAACCTCACAAGCTTTACACATATATACTTATAAAAATACAAGTGAAAAAATACTGATATATTGATTATTCATCAAGAAAATTCAAAATAAATAAAAACAAATTGTTTTTACTGGGGATGATTATTTGGCAGCAGTCAAAGTTTAAAAACTAATATTGTAAGTTATTATGTATGATCAGCAATCAGCACTCTTCTTACTTGTTATACCATAGTTTGTTGTGTCTTCTAAAAGGGTCGCAACATTTCTTCTAGTGAAACTCAAACATCTTCAGAAATTTCATTTGGTGCCTTTTACAAACGTAAGAATAGGTATCGATTGTTATTGCACATCTCAGCTGGAGCAGTTTTTGTTCTTCCAAACTTAGTTCTGAAACTGTCACAAAATTGCATCCTATGGGCCCTTAGGTTAAAGATTTTATTACTATGGGTTGTTCTACTATATTAAACACGAGCTGTTTTATTGTTACAAAGCGAGGGGTGGTAACTGTGCAAGAGGAAAATAGTTCTAGGAAAATTCTGGAAAAACATATTAGGAAGTTTGAATGTGTTTCTAAGGGAAACGAATATTTGATACCGCACTAGACCTTAGCAGAAGTGATACGGAAGCGGAACGAACGCTACCGCAAAATTTCGTGGCCTGATTTTCCACTTTCACAGAGAGTTATCCAAAGTAAAAAGTTCAAGTCAAAGTCCAGTAAAAAGATTATCCAAATAAAATCTTTATCCATGAGGGGTGTCCAAGTCATTTCCAGTCAAAAATTTCCTATATCAAATAAATTTGCTTTGATAATACTTCTTCTGCCAGCAACAACAACATTATGGGGTTTTCTAGATAGCCTCTTATCTCTGTTAGGTCCAAAGTCCAACTTGCACACTACTTAGGGGCCTTTGACTTTTGAGATTTTTAGCGGCATTTGGCCGTTAATGGGGGAGGGAGTAAAGGTTAATGCCGTTACCAGTGTGACAAAAGTCTCTTTAAAGGTAGGTTCACACTTAAAGGCGATGAGCTCATCGCCTTTGTTCATCGCCAGAATGAAAATTCGTCGCTTAATGTGAACACAAAGGGATGAAATTTTTCTGTTTCATCGCCAAACTTTTGGCGATGAAAGGTGGTGATGAGAAAGTGATGAAGAAGGAAAATAATTAATATTCATTGCTTTGCTCATCGCCTTCTTCCTCGCTTTAATTTGAACATCAAAGCAAGGCTTCTTTTTTGTTAAGTGGCCCCTGGTGTGAAGTTACGCACTGTAACTTCGCGTCATGTCTTAGATGTACTTAGATGTCGTATAATTAAATCACTCTTTATTCATGCGTAATTACGTAAGTGTTTATTGTGCGTGTGTCGTAATGTTTTATGAATCGTAGTGTACCCTTGTGCATTAGGAATTCAAAATTACTAATGATTTTTTATGGTACTTTTTATTATACATGTTTTTTAAAAAGTTCTTGTCAACAAGAGATATAAGAGAAAGCATGTCAAGAAAAATGTTAAAATTATAATCCATATTCAAATCCTCATACTCGATATTTTCAAGCCTGTACTGTAGCAGGCTATACAGTTCAAAATTCAAGTTTTCAATACAAATAATTAATCATTTTCAAGAATCAATCTAATTATCTATTCATACACTGGTATATCCAGCGTTTGGTCAGTGGCATCTTGGTAAGAGTAGTCTGAGAAATTTTGTGTATATTTAAGTATTGCGAACCTAGCAGTCCAGCAGGCAAACAATACTTAATTATTAGACCACAAATGTAAAGTCTGGATATCCTGAGCCTTTAATTTGCCTACGCTTGCACGGCTGGTCGTCTGCATGTTAGAAGCTGAGGAATACTCTGTTTTCTCTGGTTTAGTAATGTTAACATCGTATCAAATTTAACCAATAAGAATGTGACCTTGGAGAGAAGTCGCTAGGGCGTCACCGACGTCCTAATGACGTCTTTTTAACGTCACATGACAATTTATTGGCTAAATTCGGTTTAGGTTGTGTCTTTTTTCATATCAGATTTATCCAGTAAGCATTTGATCTTGAAGAGAGGTCGTTGCGACGTCACCGACGTCCTAATGGCGTCTTTTTAACGTCACATGACTTATTTGGTTAAATTCGGACTAGGTTGTGTTTCTTTCGAATGAGATTTATCCAATTAGCATCTGGCCTTACTGAGAAGTCGTTAGAGGGTAACCGACATCCTAATGATATCTTTTAACGTCACATGACTGATATTGGCGAAATCTCGGTTAAGTTAGTCATATCTGTTTTCAAGTTTATCCAATTAATGTGTGACTTTGGATCGAATTCATTGGGACGTCGCCGACGTCGATGACTGAAAATTGGCAAAATTCAATTTAGTAAGTCACATTTATATTTAATTTAATCAATTAGTCTGTGACTTTGGATCGATTCGTTGGGACGTCACCGGCGTCCTAATGAAGTCTTTTTGAAGTCACATGACTCAATATTGGCTAAATTCATTTGATCTAGGTTATATTTTGTCCAATAAGTGTGTGACGTCTTTTTGACGTCACGCAGCATGATATTGCAGTGTTTCAAATCAATTTATATCAATTTCTTGCTAAAGTTAGGCTGTTTGCTTCATTTTAGTTTGA
>JAUCNQ010109947.1:0-11837 GCA_032352715.1 Bougainvillia muscus | reverse complement strand
TACGAAGTATACAGTATAATGGCGGATGAAAGTGTCAATCGGCGGACGATGCAGTTATTCTGTTATTTTGCTCCAGCCAAGGGGTTAAAAACGACACTTTGTGGCAGGATGAACCCCACTTTATGAAGACAATGAGTTGTCTACAGATTTTGTATATGTCTAGCCGATAATGAATCGTGGATCATGAATCGTGAATCGTTGGATCGTTGGATCGTCGGATCGTTGGATCGTTGGATCGTGAATCGTCGGATCGTGAATCGTAGATTACCCTAACCCGATTACATCTGTTATTGTTTTATTAATGCCAAGTAACTTCCGAAATTTCTCAATTCGGACTCGATTGTATAATGTTACATTTCAAAGACATTTTAAAGACATTTAGTTTTCTTTCATCTTCCTCACGGAGTGTTCAGGTGTCACTGGCATATATAACTATAGGGACAATTAGAGCGTAGCTCAATCTCAGTTTTGATGGTATTGTGATGTCCACACGTCTCCAATTTTTTTCCTTCAAACGACCAAATTCAGAAGAAGCCAGCCCTATCCTTCGTTTCATGTGTGAAGCAGATCCTGCCCCTACCGATCCAAGAAAGGTGAATTCTTTCACTTTTTCAACAGCTATACCCTCCATCTGGATGTCTTCATCAGAGGGGGATAACATCTTGCACTTATCAGGATTTACTTTCATACCCGACTGTTTGCAGAATGCTTCAAGCTCACTAGTGGAAATCTGTAGTTTATCAACTATTGCAGCAATCAAAGTGAGCATGGCCTAGTGGTCAAGTCATTGGATTTGTAATCTGATGGTGCTCGGCATGCTTAGGATCATGTCTGAAAAGCTGTTCTTCCGGTCAACCCATACCATGTGAGGGAAATTGGATAGATGGTTCAAAGTGATCATCGGGTGTTGCAGGGGAGTCTCTAGGAGAGCACATGCCCTTCAGCGTGTCGTGTCGCTCAGAAGAGCATTAAATACTCAAGGGCCTTCAACTTAAGCCGTTGTCCCTCCTGGAAATAAGTTCCTCGAACTTTCGGAGGTTAACCACGTTAAACATAAACCTCACTCACTCACTCACTCACTCACAAAGTCGTATCATCTGCATATCTGAATTCCATTGAGAGACTACCGTTTAGATGGAGGATTTGTAGCAAGACTTAGAGAGAGACTCAGGCACAATTGTAATTTGAATATTGTCAAACGAGATACCTCCAATTCTGGTCAAATAATTGTGGACTTAAAGTCGCGAAATTTACAATTGGAGAGCCACAAGCTTAACGTTTTTGTTTTTAATGATCCAGTCATACTTAATAGAAAAGTGGCATAATAGCATCCTTTTCAATGTGAACTACTAAGAAGTTTTGTCGTGAAGAATTTTTCTCTGATTGGAAAAATAGTCATTTCTTATCGACGTTTCGTATCTTTCTGATACATCTCAGATGTAGCTACTCAGATGCAGTGTTGTAGTTCATAAAACAAATGCACGATGGCATTTCTTCTGGAATGAAAATGTAACGGTGAAACGAATTTTTCAATTGAACTTTTGTTATTATTTTCTATTTCAGGTGTTAGAAAAAGCTATAAAGTTATGTTTGAAAGCTTATGGTACTAAACATTAGTTGTATGTGCGGTTAAGTTTAAATACTGCGATTTTGTACGAAGATGTCAAAAAATATCAATTAGCCTACAATTATTACGTACAATGCCTTAAAACTTGCATTGAGGTAAATAAATATAGACCTCTCCTACTAAATTTTTCGCCTCCAAAAATTCACATATTAAGGGAGAGGGACGCTGCAGGAACGGAATACAACACCTTTTTTAAAATGATATGAGAATCACTACATCGTCAATAAGTCGATAACTTCTTCTTTGATAAAATTGCTACAATTTGCGATAAGAATTTTGCAGACGATCCTTATAATACAGAGATAAGTCACTGCATGAACATCAGGATAATTTGTTTCAGATTACATATGATTATTTGACGGGTAGAGCCTTCTGTGTCACCTTCAAGAAAAGAGCAACTTTAAATATAAAACAATACACACACGCAAAGGTATTCAAGCAAGAAAATGGTATTTATAATGGCAAAAAAAGCTAGGTACGACGTCACAAATTGCCCTTTTCTTCTGACTTTGCATTACCATATCGAGCATAACGTTTTGCCGTTATTTCACAAAATCGTAACTTAAGTTTGATCTTAAACATTTGCATTCAGAGGAGGTATAATTGTGCATACGAAGAAGGGTTCGTCTCAAATATTTGCTTGCGAAATTCGCTTCACAAATCATTCCATTTTCATTTCAAGAAGGGTCAATGTGCATACAAATTATGTTCATGGCATGGCATGTTCGTTGAGAGTGTTACTGTCCCTAGAACTCAGATTGGAGCGTTAAATAGAACCAGGATCCGATACAAGACCCACATTGATAACAGTGATTGAACACGGCTATCCTGTATAGTTAATGAATCCTCTAGTGTACTTGAAAAGGTCTGCAGTCCACAGACATTTCTGTGAGATTTTGTTAAAGGAAGTGTTTAAGACCAGCATGGATTTAAATCCCTATTACATGCGTGAAGTCTTTTGTTTCGTTCAGAGAGCAATTATAGTCTTCGAACTAGCAATAGCCTAGTGCGTCCATGTGTTAATTCTACGCGCTATGGCCTAAACAGTGTTTCATATATTGGTGCACTGCTATGAGATGCTCTCCCACACTCAGCTTAATCTGCAACTTCTGTTGTGGGATTTAATGCTGAGATAAGGTCTCTTAATCGCTTAAGCTGCAATTTTCGTCTTAGTGCGAATTACGTTCATAATGTTGGCTTTGTATCATAATCATAGTATTTTATCAATTTTTAACAGATTTTTTAGTCGATTTTAATTAGCCTATATGGGCTAGCCACTCTCTCCCACAGCACCCTCCCGCCTATCATCCAGATGCAAGTGGTCGATGTCGGAGAGATGGCATTTCCACATCCATTTTAATTTGTATATATCGACGTTAAATAAATTGAATTAAATAAATAAATAAATAAATAAATATAAATCATCGTAAATAAATAAACAAATAAATACATACGACATGAAGGGAATATAGCTAGACCGACAAACTCTATCTTCCAAAATATAAGGGAGTTTGCGCAAAGTCTAATCTACGACGACAACAAATATCTCATTTTGGTGTATATTGGGTACATGCGTTCAATCCTGCAGGATGGAAAGCAAGTAGCATATATTCACAAAGGAAACTACAACGTTACGGACGGAGATTAGACTGTACATAAACTAGCTACACATTATCAATCGTGCACGCGACCAATATAGGCGTTGTTAAGGGTTGTAAACCTTTCCGGCGATATATTATCTTCTAAAAGAAAAACATGGTCTTTCTGTTTCAAACCATACAGAAGGAATGTCGTTGTGCATATTTGTTATGAACAAAGACACTTCTTCTTGTGATAAAAATGGTACGATCACTGATCCAATTTAGACGGACCCTTATTTGAGTTTTAACTGTGCATGTAATAATATATCCAAAATGTTCTAAAAACTTCAAAGAATTCTGGTTTTGCTGATACTCTATCTTCATTTAAGCATGAAGACCAAGTTTCTCGTTTATGTGGTTTTGAAACTTCGTAACTAAAATGTACATAATATGGTCTTTTATTGGATTCGTAGAATTTATGAATTAGTTTTATCTCTATAAAATGACTATCTAAGCTCATTAAAGTGTTAAGAATTTTCACTTTTTTACCTTCCCCAAATAACCAGTTAAATATTTCCATGTCATATACGGTCCTCTTTCCTGGATATAATGACTTCAATGGTTTTTCGTAAACTTTTAAAACTTCACCATGTAAACTTTTACTTAGGTCTGCTATGAAAATACTTGAAGTTAACCAATGATTTGGAAAAAACCAGTTACCATAAGCTGCACCTACCTGGTGTGGTGACAAATCTGTATCGAAAAGTTCGTAAGGATTCTTCATGAATAAACCATCAACATCAACATAAACGATTCTACTGTAAGTTTCATAAAATGAAAAGGCTTCGATTTTTATAAAACAATTTGCATAATGATATTCCGGGCTAAAATTTATTATCAAGTTTTGTTTGATGGGTTTTGTGATAACGTTTTTAAATTCCTTCACTGTTTTTCTGAAATTGAAACCTGGTGGATGTAAAATAATGAAATCGACATTACAACGTCGTTGGTATACGACCTGTAACTGGTACAATAATACGTACATGTAGATTTCATATTGTTGAAAAGTATTTGTGATGTAAAACACGAATGCTAACTTTCGATTATCCTCAGTTTGAAAACATTCATCAGGGACTTCTTGCCTCTTTTGTTTTGAAATCTCTTTATCAATGCATTTAGAGTTTGGTTTAAAAAATTCGCTTATATTCAGATGTTTCTCTTGAAATTTAACTTTAGTTGACTTGATTTCCATTCCTCCATTTTGTTGAGTTTTTTCTTCTAAATTTTTGATTGTGTGTTGTTTAATACTACTGTCGTTTTGTAAACTGTTCATGACAGACGTATTATTATAGACTGACATCGCCCCATTTTCGATTTTATGTTCACGAGACGTCAAGTCATCTTCAGAAGTAATAGATGTATGCACTGGATTCGTATGCTCTACTTGACCTGCTTTTTGTGAAGGTTGTTTATCATGAGAGAAATAGTGAAGTAATTGATAGCCGTAACTTTTTGAACTGTGTAGTCTTTCTCGACCAACTCTGGATGTATAAAATACAAATGCTATGGTTAGAATAAAACACCAAAGCAGTAAAACTGACACTAAAGTTCTGCAGTACACCAGTCTTGATGCGCTCATAACTTGTTGAGTATAGGTCTTGGTGATTCTATGAAAGTGACTCTATGATATGAAAGTGATTCGCACATGTGGTGAAAATTAAAAACGTTGGAATAGTCGTGGAATTCTAAAAAATGTAAATACAGTATAACTCGTACACATGACTATTTTTCTCTTTTTTTATTAAGCAAAATGACACGGGGTATGGGGTAGCATTGACCTTGCAATTATTCAAATCAATCCAGATAATATACAAATAATCTAAATTTGACTTTCAATTACAAAAAAGCACATTTGGTTGGATGTTAGGGACGTTCATTAAATAGAGATGTCACTATCATCGAATAAAATGTCGTATTTTCAATTTTAATCACGTGTAAATGTAATGAATAGTAGACCGTCTTTGTAAACAGAAACAAATATTTTTACAGGTTTTGAATTTTCACACGTACGCGTCGTATACATACAGAGTTGGTTATTTACACAACCTATATCTCGCCGTCTTGCAAATCACAAAGAGGTTTTTTTGGGAACGAGGTTTTTTTATACATTAAAAAATTATATTGTAACTATCAAATAATGTATGAATGATCATCTCATTACAACCTCATTTTCGGCTTCGATTTTGCGAAATCAAACTGTAGAAATGCCCCTAGGAAAGAGGCTACATCTCATTAGGGAAATTTTAACCTAGACAAAGCAATAAAATTGAGAAGAAAAGTCTTAATAGGTTTACAATATTCCGTTAGTCATACGACCATTCAGCTATTAAAAGTTAATTGAAATTAGTCTCCATCCTGAGCCTATGTATCAGTCCCTGTAAAGCATTACCAAAGAAAAATTATCTGAAATGTTTGCTTGCTTGAGGGGAAGAGCATCTTTGCGCACAAATCGAGAGAAGGTAAGAAGAGATGCATTCACAAGCAGAGATGTTTTTGTGCTAACTTTGACATACAGACACTACACACTACACCCTCTTCGTAGTGAAAACATAAATAAAAATGTTTGCAGGCATTTCTTGGTTTTATCAAGGACGTATACGTCCCAACATCTCCGTCCGCGGTTTTATCAAGATGAAATTGCTCATATTGTAGCTCATATTGTAGTTTAATACCGGTTTAATTCTCAAATATTCAAATATTCGCTTTATGAATTCGCTTCATCCCCTACAAATTTTCATTCTAAAGAACTGTATTCTCTGACACTTCTTCTGAATGAAAATGAAACGATTTCTGCTGTGAACTAAAGCGAATCTAAGGACAAGTTTACATATGGAAAGTCGTTGCGGGCGAAATGAACTGCCATGGCTTCTGTGATTAGTTAAATTTTTCCGACGGAAAAATTTAACCAATCACAGAAGCCGTGACAGTTCATTTCGCCTATAGAAAGACTACATGTAAACGAGTTCATGAATCTTAATCTAACATCAAACTACCATCGAATAAGATAAAAAAAAACATCCTGTTTGTCCGCGTCTTACACAAAGTATTTAAAACTTTCTAATACTGTACGTTATGAAAACAAAATAAAACATAAGATCGTTAAAATTCCTCAAATGTCATTAATTGTTATTTGCTTGAAAGCAATTACTTTTAATCTCATTTTACATATAAAAATACAAGTCGAGTTTCGTTTCGTCACAAACCAAGGAAAATCTTTTGTTTAATTCAGCAGTGAATTCCTATAAACTTCTTGCAATAAAGATAATTTATTGATTTACCGATTTATTGATTTCTGCTACTTCTGTAATCACTTAACCCTATTAACCCTGGGCTTTTTCTGCCGCTGAAAACCTTGGGGGGGGGGGCATTTCCCCTATTGCTAAACTGATGAAACTTTGCACAAATGTTACCTAGCATATAAAAAGGCATTTGGTGCAATCAAATTCGTCATGACGTCATTTTTAGGCTAAAGACGTCACAATTAGCCTCTAATGCTGTTAATTTACCATACCAGAGGTAAAATAGTTTTAAAACTGTTTAAAACCTTTTTGTATCAAATTAATGTATCGAAAGTCAAGGTAAAGGTCCTTAATAACACCCAAATGCATTTTGGGTCAAAAAGATGGCGTCATAACGGATTTTTCGCAGTCGGAATCGACTACGAAAAATTTTCCGCATTTTCCGGCATCATTTTCGGAAATCTCTTACATAAATTAACAATTGTGCAAAGTTTCATTCCAAAGTGATAAGTAACAAAGAAAATACAGACTTCAATGAGAAATATGAGAAATGTGATAGGTGGTTCTGATCAATGGCCTATAACTTTTGAAGTAGGCACTCTAAACAACTGGAGGTGTGTCACAAGATGCAAAATAGATTTATACTAAAAGTAGCGAAGTTTCAGAGCTGTTGAGCAATTATTCGAGAGTTATAAAAAAATTTCGGGAGGGGGGCATAATCCCCCCCCCCCCCCCCAAGGCTAATAGGGTTAAGAATGGTTTCAACTGACCCAGTGAATTCGATAAAAATCTTACAAATTAATTTTGCACTAGATGGTCAGAAAATTATCTTTATAAATATTTTAAGAAATATCGAATGTTTTACATGTGTCAGTCGTTTGCAGTATATAAAATGGTTTCAAAAGTCTGATAAATTATCAAAGAAGTAACACAAGAAATAATGCAATGGCACTTCTTAGCGTTCGTCTCAAAAATTCGCTTTAATTAATTCGCTTCACATATCGCTTTATTTTCACCTCAAATGAAGTGTTATTGTACATATACAAAGTATGCACAATAACACTTCATCTAAGATGAAACTTGACAGGAATAATGCGAATTTATTAAGCAAATTTTAGAGACGATTCCTTACGTCACTTCCTTACGTCATTGCAGACCTGTTGCCAAACAAAAAAAACAGGATTATGTGCAGTGCAATATGTGTGCAATTATATTGGTGCAAAGTGTGTTTACATTTATTTATGCAGGTGCTGTACCAGACGGCAACGTGATATTTACCTTTGTGTATATAGGCTACTTGCATTCCATCCTGCAGGATGGAATGCAAGTAGCCTATATCCACAAAGACTAATTCTACGTTGCCGTCGTAGATTAGACTGTGCTTAAGCTCCCTATTTATAAAAGTATATGAACGTAATATGTTTTTCAGATATGTATGATGATGAGTAATGTATTTAATTAAATTAGTTAATTGTATTAGCCATTGTTGTTATTTTATGTCTTCTACAAATTTGCAGGGTGTTTAAGCTCCTCCTTTGATTTACCGTATATGACCGATCTAACGCCCACTCTCGAACAAACGCCCCTCTCAAATAAACGCCCAGGGTAAATTTGAAAATATTTTACAAACGCCCACTCTCGAATAAACGCCCCCTCCCGAATAAACGCCCAGGGCTTCGGAGCCAATTTAATAAACGCCCATGGGCTTTTATTTGATTCATAGATTTTTACTGAATTTAGCGTTGAATGCTCACTCACTCACTCTTTTTATTTGGTTGACGAAGAGTGTCACACGGAACTAGATAATATGTAGTCTATATCTTCCAGATTATGTCTTTTTATATGTAGTTTTAACTTATAAAATCCATTTCAAAAACATTAAATTGAGACTTAGTTTATAAACACTCCTCTCAAATAAACGCCCAGGGTATAAATCAATTTTAAGAATAAACGGCCAGGGCGTTTAAACGGCCATATACGGTAGTTAAACCTTAGGCTACTAAAGATTCTACGCCTCAAAGTAATTAAAATTCAGGGGTAAAAATTCAAGCTTGATTAGCCAATAACCCATAGAGAAGTAAGTACTTATTACTCAAGCGAAATAATGAGTCTTTCTGACCTTTCCGTGCAGACAAATGGAAAACCCACAAAAAGTGAAAATATTTTTCTTTGTGGGTTTTGGTTTTTTGGGGTTTTTATTGGGTTTTTCTTTTTGGTCTATATTTTTATATTTTAATTTCCCCTGTGTACACTCAAGTTTAAACATATTTGTTACGTGTATATGTGTATATGTTTAACATTTGACAATTAGGTAAAACTTCCCTTTTGTGCACTAATGTTCGAGAATGGCACAATTGTATTACCATTTTGTCAGTAGGAAGTTTTATAACAGTAGACTTTTCTTTCGATTAGCAATAGAGATATTGGTCGACAATATGTACAGTAATGGACAAATCATTTTTAATTTAAAAGTAGTATAGTTAAGAACTGTCTCAAACATTCACTTAAAAAACGACCCTTATTCTGAGATGAAAATGAAACGATTTGTGAAGCGAATTAAAGCAAATTTTTGAGACGAACCCTTATGCATACTCCATTATTATACATGAATAGAATTTTTGGTGGAATGTTGGAATTTCTAACACCAAGTTTGTGAATCATTAAAAGTATTCATATGTTGATAAGGTGAACAAAAAGTAATAAGGGATAGTCCATTAAATTCGTATGAAAATCCCGTTTAATTTTCATATCAGAAGAAGTGTTTTCAGTGGCGGATCCAGAGCTTGAAAATATAAGCCAAGTACCTACGAAGAAGTGTAAAACAATTAAAATTTCAAAGAAATTTTAATTATTTTACACTTCTTCGTAGTTGTTTGCCTACTCCTGGATCCGACTCTGGTTTTCGTGCATATTTTGTATGCACCACCTCCTTCTGTGATATCAATTTTGCTTGAGATAGAGAGAATCTTAAAAAATAGTGATTAGGCAAAAATAGTTAACAAATATTTATGGACGAAGGTTGAATGCGGTGCATGTGTGCATGTGTGTGTGTGGGGGGGTTGTGTGCAGAGTTAATTGTTACGTTTGTTTGTTTATTAGGGAGTTTACGCACAGTCTAATTCGGTAACGCTGTACTTACCTTTGTGTATAATATATAGGCGGATGGAATGCATGTAGCCTATATACACAAAGGTGAAATCTTCGTTGCCATCGTAGATTAGACTGTGCGTAAACTCCCTATTACCAGCAATAAGTCAACGAAGTATAAACGTTAACCGTGCATGTTGTTGTTCTACATATGTTGTTAAGATTATGACCAGAAAGACCTAATGATAGATAGTTCACATACAGACTAATTAATACTAAGCAACCGTCTCAAAAATTCGCTTTATAAATTTGCTTCATTCCTGTCAATATTCATCTCAGATGAAGTGTTGTTGTGCATATTTTGTATGCACAATAACACTTCATCTGAGGTGAAAATGAAGCGATTTGTGAAGCGAATTAAAGCGAATTCTTGAGACGAACCTTAACTAATACTACTAAAAATGACCGTGTGAAAGTGATGTGTCTTTGCACATACCTTTATTTAGTATGCACAAAGACACTACTTTCGGGAATAAAAATGGTAGGATATGAGATGAGAAGTCCCTAAGGAATAGTCTCAAAAGTTCGCTTTAGAAACTCGCTTCATTTCTATCAATTTTCGTCTCAGAAGAAGAGGCATTGTGCTTCCATTGTGTGCACGATGACCCTTCTTCTTAGATGGGAATTAAACACTTCATGAAGCAAATTAAAGCGAATTTTTGAGACGAACCCTAGGAGCTCATTGCAACTTCCGTCAAAAAAATAAACTTATTACCTCATCACTTTTTGTGTAAGTAACACCACAGTTACGCCGATAAGTATTCCAGCAATAATTCCACAAAACAGACAAATAACAATTAGGGTCTTTGAATCTGATGATGAATCTAAAAGAGAAATTAAATGTTGTAAAAATACGGACCCAGAACATGTTTTTACTTAGTCCGGCAGCCGAATATAGACTCAAAAGTCGTTAAATATTAATTGCGTTTGTTCAATGATGGGTCATCATCGTACAAAAAGCTATTAAAGATATAAAACGTTAAGTTCTTCATCGTGTTGCTCTGACTAGGGCTTGATCCGCCATTGCGCTCTTGAATTAAAATTATATGCATTTACATACGAATTTTGTACACGGTCTCAAATTAACTAAGGGACCGTCTCATAAATTCACTTAAATTCGCTTTACAATTCGCTTCATTCCTAATAATTTTCACCTCAGATGAAGTGGTATTGTAACACTTACGTGTTACAATAACACTTCATCTAAGGTGAAAATGAAGCGAATAGTGAAGCGAATTTAAGCGAATTTTTACTGCTATTCTCAAAAAACATAAACCACAAATACATATGGAAATGTATTGTCCAGTTCAAGTGAATTTATTATTAGGAAACGTCCACAAAATTCGTATAGAAATTTGTATCAATTTCCATCACAGAAGAAGTGTAATTCGTATTGGAATTGGTAATAATTCTCAGTATATACAAACATGCTTCTTCTATGATGAAAATGTTACGAATTTTGTGTAGTAAGTTTCTTAGGAACTATTTAACAAATTCGCTCTATAAATTCGCTTCATTCCTGTCAATTTTTATCTCAGATGAAGTGTTATCGTGCATACATTGCATGCACAATAACACTTAATCTGAGGTGAAAATGAAGCTATTTGTGAAGCGAATTAAAGCGAATTTTTGAGACGAACCCTAAGGGACCATCAACAAAATTCGTATAGGAATTCATATCAATTTTCATACAGAAGGAGTGTCTTTGTGCATACATAGTATGCACAAAGACGCTCCTTTTGTGATGAAAATAATAAGGATTTTGTGTACCTTCATCGAGTTGTTTACGTTCTGATACTACCGGTAAAACATTTGGAACAACAACAACTTTTTTTACAGCTGTTGTTTCTTCAACACCTGATACTGTTGTAGGAGGTTGAGTACTAGGTAAGATTGGATTTCGACATTGTTTAGTTTCACATTCTTCAGAAGTTTCTAAGTAAAAAAAGTAGCAAAATTATCATGAGCTCGACTCTGTATTTGATTTCATTTTGTCCATCTACACAAGAATTCGTTATCAATTTTTATACAAAAGAAGTGTCATTGTGCATACTTAGTATGCATATAATGACACTACTTCTGTAATAAAAATGGTTCGATTAGCGTAAAGGGTCCGTCTCAAAAATTCGCTTAAATTCGCTTAACAATTCGTTTCATTCCTAATAATTTTCACCTCAGATGAAG
>JAUCNQ010109936.1:0-11837 GCA_032352715.1 Bougainvillia muscus | reverse complement strand
GGAAAAACAGTTTAAAAATAGATGCTACTGCCTTAGAAAGAGGTTTAATAGCACACTTCGGAGATGCAATGATAAACAGAAAACCGAACACACACACACGTCTAAAGTAAACATGGAAATTCGATTAAGCTTTGTTAAAATGTGGGTAAGGGATGAATATTAAAAGTGACTAAGTATCAATGTCTGGTTTCATTCTCAAAAAAAAAAATAACAAAAAAATCCTACATGGGGACGGTGGCTTTACAGGGTTAAGGTGATATTTCTTTGATTTAAGGGGAGAAATAAAAGTGACATATCGATAATAAGAATATAATCTGTTTTTTCCAATAAAAACTAAGAAATATGATAAAAACTAAGAAATATGATAGAAATCCTTCAGTACGTGTTAAAACAGCAAAGATCAATCAAGTATGCTAGAGGATTTGATATCTGGTTGGGTTGCACCAAAGAATGATTTTCGCTTTAAATGGTACCATTTTGTTGCTTAATGAAATGGGGACGGAGAAATATTCAAAAGCAATAAACACTGGAAAGGTTGTTAAGGTAGGACTTCCGTTGTACACACAAAAAATAACAAAAATAATGTCTAAGAGGAAAAACTGCCAAATAATAAAAGGACTAATGCACAGCAACAATAAAAAGCAGCAAATGAATAGTATGCGCTATTATAGAGCTTAATAAAAGTGAGTAAATATGACGTAAACATGATATAAAAACGATTTCAAAAAGGACATCAGTTCAAAACGAAAAAAAGAACAACGTAAAACTTCAAAGAGAAGTTATAATAACATTGTCGCGTTGTTACAACTAACTATTCAGCTTCAAGATGATACGTAATCTTCTATAGTCAGCTTGTTGTAGAAACATTTGACCAGACTTAACCCTATTATTGCCAGGCTTCTTTTTTTTTTGGTCTCAAATATACCGGTGGGGGAGGGTACAAATTACCACACCCCCGAATAAGGTGTTAACCTTATACTTACGTCAGAAAACTTTGCACAGTATTACAACATCACAAATCCGTCTTTCTGACGTCGTTGTTTCAACTATGACCTCATCGGTTCGGCGTAATTAAGTTTACCCCCGGAATTTTGATGATTTTCTCAAATTAACGCCTTTGAAGGAAACAGAAGCAGTGAGCAGCTAAATTGTTACTGTTTGACATAAAATATGTGCATTATATTCAAAAATATTCTTCTTGAGGCTTAATTGGTCGATTAAAAAAAAGTTTAAAAATAATTATTTGAGGAGGCTTAATGCGATAATAATTTCAGAGGGTGTCTGGGCGCTAAAGGGTTCTACTAATTTCAGATTTTTTTTTTATCATTGTGTAGCCAATAAATAATTATTAAAAGTCACAAAAGGACATCCCTTAATAATGTACAGAACAAAAGATATAGGGAAAAGTTCACGTTTGTGGTACTTTGATTTCTAGAAAATAGTATCAAAGTCATACCATGTGTAGAACAGAAGTTATTTGTCATTAGTCAAGACTGCCTACCAAGTTTTATTTTTCATATTAAGAATGTAAAATGACGCAACTAATTTGATGAAGTCATGTACAGTCCTTTCGTAAATTTTACTATAGAAAAGTTAGATATAATTTTAAGTTTTAAAAAAATTTCAAGCCTAAGTCAGATATTTTCAACAAGAGAATTATGGGTGACAAAACTGAATCTTTGTAATCATCCAGGTAACACCATTTAAGACAGAGTTCTCTTAGTTGTAGATCTTCATTATGGCGTGCATTGATAATAAATTTTGTACGTGATTCCCATCCATATTTTGATATACCTTCCTCCTCAAACAGGTCAACCTTTTCTAGAAAGCGAATTATTGGTATCAAAAACTTATCATCATTTAATCTGCAATCTCTAAGATAGAGTTCTCGTTCTTGTTGCGTAGTTCTTTATTATTGTTTGAGTTCATGATACATCATGCAATTGATACCCATCCATCTGTTGTTATGTCACAGTTCTCACTTAAATATTTTTTTTTGCAAAAGGACTATTGATAACAAAATCACAACACTATCATCGTTTAAATTGCATGATCGAAGTCTTAGCTTACTCAGTTTAAGTATTCCCGTATTGTGTGAGTTAATGATATATCGAATATGACTGCAGCAGGTGTAAACACTAATATTCTTGAACCACATAGCTGTAGATTAGCTTCAACCAGTAAAGGAGTACTAGGAGATGAAATCATAAAATACGGTAGTTAGTCAAATCTAAATACATTTCTCAAACATTATTACAGAAACATAATTAATGAACCATCTACTGAACTTCAAAACGTAATATTGACGATGGGTTTGTAGAAAACGTTGGGTACCCCAATGAGGTACTTATTTGGGTACCTTAGCAAAACCAAAACCAAGCAGAAATGCAGGTTAGAGAATGCATACATTTTCCCAGAACATATTCTCATTCACTTTTGACCGGGGGATTTTTACGGGTCTTTCCGGAAAACCTATGTAGGTAATCCTGGTAGTAAAACAAGGACTTGTTGCAAAGAACAACTACCAGGCTGCCAATTTCATTTTTCTTGAGACAAACGTTTTTATTTTAACATGGAAACAGAATATTTTTCAAGACAGAAAAGAAACAGCATAGAACATGCCAGTAACAAACGGTAATTTATTACATCATACTGCTTCTGGTGTCAGGATAAACGAAAACTGTGTATAAATTAAAAGATGATAGATTTGATTGGATAAATTTCTATGTGTATGACAATCAATCAATGAAGACTTGCAAGAGTGAAAGTGAATGTTCTTTTCAAGTCTGCCATTATGGACTCTATGTCTGCGTCCCGCAGCCTAGACCTGCAATGTTTATATGAAAATTCCTCAAACTGATGATATGGATAAATTATTGAGAAAAGAGCCATTAAAAGTCCTAATTCTTTTTTGAAATATACCTAATGCAAAAATATGTTAAATATTAATAGTTTCATCGAAAATAGATATTCTTTTTCTAATATATTTCCGAAAAACCAACAATTTAGTAATCATGTTTAACGAGAGGAGAGGTCTGTAAAACTGCACAAATCTTAGAGTCTCAACAGGAAAGAGACATGGTCTCCAGCAAACTCACAGGACTGTGAAAATAATTTAATAATGTATTTATTAATCGGGCAATTGTCAGTCATAATTGACAATTGTCATGGCTCTCATTTGACAGACATTTCTCTAGATGGTGGTAAGGTTTTTTCGTATTTTTGCAGCTCCTAAGGGAAGAACAGCACTGCCCAAATAAGTACCCAATCGGGGTACCCAATTTGGGTACCCAACGTTTTCTACAAACCTATTGACGACACAGAAGTGAACAATTGCTTTTCATCTTTCCGATTGATCATACTGCTTAATCAAAATAAACAATGGAAAGACCATAAACATCAAACATTTATTTAAAAAATTGACATTTGTTATATTATAATACAACAAACTACTGGGCTTCATAAGAAAGCAAAATCTACTTCACCTACAGCTCGTAGATTTTGTAAATCTGTTGCAAGAGTAAAACTAACTTCTCTATTTCAGAAAAAACGTGAATAATATTGGAAACATTTCATAAAATGTTAGGAATACTTTTTCTTCTAAAGTCGAAACTGACCGGCAGTGTATTTCTAATAAATGTAGTCTCAAGCAGGAAAAATTGGTTTTCCACATCAATGAAACATAAATATAAATATAAAATTAACTATAACAGGAACTACATTCAACTCATAAACTAATCTAGATCCAGTTTCGTATTTGCATATTGTTAGAAACTGTTGCTAACACGTCATCAGTGCAATCAGACCGTCATGCAAAAGTATTATTTACTGGTTCGATGATCATTTTTCATTGTATACATACATTACTAAAAACTTGATGATATTTCTCAAATGCTATGGGATATTTAGCTATATGGATTGCTTTTAAATGCAACAAGACATTCTTAAAAAAGATTATTATTGCTCTTTTATGTAAAATTCTAATGCTCCCTTATGTAAGAATTTTACGAAACGGTTTTGCAGCTTTTGCGAGAACAAGAAAGTATAAATTAACAAATTTATTGTACAGATAACAACCATAACGCCTTCTCCAGCTATCAAAATGAATTTGATGTGTGCGCATGTCACTGTTTGCCAGAAATGCATTATGGAAAAAGTACAACACTGCGATTTTTCGGCTGAAGAAATGCAAATGCAGATATTCGTTTGCAACATTATGTAGAGCTGTTTCTTCAAGAAATGTGAAAAGTGTTTTTTACTTTTCATAATTTTTTTGCAAGATTTGGCACCTATTCCAACAAAAGAAAGATTTCTTTCCATCAAAGATTCTCACCTCATTTACAGAAATGATATTTGGAATTTTTTTCCGTTCACTTTATGCTTTCCAAGTGTTTCTTATTGTGTACCGGGTTTTCGTTCGTTGCCTTGGAATTTCTTCAGCTGGACTGAAACCCAGAATGGGTACATGTCATATTCAAAAAGAGTCACAACTATCCATTTTCCTAATAAGAGTATTTATTTACTCACGATTTACTGAAGGGTAGTTAAGTTCTCTATTATTATTCAATCATCAAGTACTCTATTATTATATAATCATCAAGTACTGAAGATGCATATTTTAATGTGAAAAGATTTTGGTAAATGTTAAACTCTTGTTTTATTGTTACTATTATCCTATAAATTCTCTATGTAACAGAAGTATTGATTTTCGTGCTTATCTATTGAACAAACTTTGTTAATGACAGCTTAGGACAGACCGGTAAGAGTCCGGAATGTTATCTATTTTTAACGAAACTTAAATCCAAATCCAAATCCGAATGTTTTTTTACATAACTTTAACTCAAATTAAATGCCAGATACGTGAAAAGATATCTTTAAATTTGGAATTTCATACACTATGTTATCCAATTAAACTAGCTGTAGCTGTCTCTCATTAAAAATATTAAAACCTTAGATATCACTTTTTCCCGTTTATTTAAGTTTCATGATTTCATCAGGTTGTTTGATATAATCCTTGAAGTAAAACATAATTTTCTATGTAGTGTAACACTAAAAAAATCATTAAAGGACAACATAACTTTTCATGTAGTGTAAGCAGTACTAATTGTATAGACGGACCTTGAGGTTTTTTTTTTTTATATATACATCTCTCACTCCAGTTGAGCTGTACTGTAGGAGATGTACCTACATTTAATAGTCTCAACTGCATTTGTGTGTTTTGCTTGAACCATAGGTATGCTTAGTAAACACTGTATGAATAATGTTTCATAGATCAACAATTGTATGAAACAAAATTCCATCTGGAATGAAATGATTTATGCACGAAGTAATCTGACCATATATTCAACCCTATCAACTCTGGGTGTTCAGATGCTAAAAATAGGGATACTATCAATATGACCGACGACTGTTAAACCTATGAAACTTTTAACCAACCCTATCTAACATATAAATAAAAATTAAATGTCATCAGATGCGGCATAACATCATCTTTAGAACATGTGCATAGTTTCTTTGAGGGTCACAACCCCACCTACACCCCTC
Source organism: Bougainvillia muscus (assembly GCA_032352715.1). Classification (NCBI taxonomy): domain Eukaryota; kingdom Metazoa; phylum Cnidaria; class Hydrozoa; order Anthoathecata; family Bougainvilliidae; genus Bougainvillia; species Bougainvillia muscus. The sequence goes on along the minus strand of JAUCNQ010109936.1, from coordinate 6,293 downwards.
ATCTCCCTCTGATGTATGGCAGCTCATGCAAACATCCCCACCTTGCATGCTCGCCGTACCGAGGGCTGTGATTTAATTAAGAAGATCAGAAATAACGAATATATGAATTAAGGTTGCCCAAAATGGTATGCCCCCTTTGGTAACACCCAGTTTGCAACTTATTCAAGTCGAACGTCCTCATCTAGTGTTACCAAACCTCCTTTTACCCAAGCTCAGGTAGCAGACGGTAATAGGAGACCTGCAGGACGTCGGGTAGAAACGTGTCACTACTTCAATACCAGAAATTGCAGCAACAAAGAATGCCGCTTCGCACAGTTCTGCCGCATTTGTTTTGCTACTGAGCACTCGGCCACTCAGTGCTGCAAGCGGTACTCCCAGTAGCCATTTTAGTCCTTTGCCTAATGGTATTATTTCTCCAATTAATATAAATAGGTTAGAACAACTACTTTTAACTCATCCTAGGCCAGACAAAATTGAGGCTTTCGTTTTGGTTTAGACATAGGGTTTGAATGTGAGATCAGTGAATCATCTTTGTTATAACTTGTTATCGGCTCGTTTCAATCCAGTGCCAGTTGGTGAGGCTATCATCTAGGAGGTAAACCGAGGTCATTCTTCCGGACCAGTTGCTTCTTTGCCGTTAAATTAATTTCCTTGCTCACCACTTGGGGTGGTTCCCAAGAAAGATGGAACTTATAGAGTAGTTTTGGATTTGTCGATGCTGTCCATCTTGTTCGATCCTTAGGTCGGTCTACTTTCATGGCAAAATTTGACATTAAACATGCCTTCCCGTTGTGTCCAGTCAGGCATGAGCAGTGGAGTTTCTTAGGGTACAGGTGACAAGATGACTACTTTGTATATACACGCCTCCCGTTGCCGTTCGTCACCATAAATTTTCAATACATTTGCTGAGTTAGTTCTCTGGATCTTTGTTTGCATCGGTGGGGTTGCTTTCGTTCTGCATTATTATCTTGACCAATTTATATTTTGTTCTCAAACGGCTTCGCAAAGAGCAAGGAGCCAATGGAAGTGGTAACAAGACTGTGGGTATTTCGCAATGTATCACTTATGTGGGAATTGAAATTGACTCACAAGCGCAAAATATTCGTCTGCCAGGGAAAAAATTGTTAGACCTGATGTAGCATTTGTTAGAATCTTAGAAGAAAAGAAAAAAATGGACTAAACGATAACTTTTGCCATTGATTGGCTCTATTTCCTTTGCAACTGTGGTGGTTAAGCAGGTCCGTGTGTTTGTAAGGTGTTTTCGTTTTTAAATCGTTTCTTTCTGCAACAATTGACCGTCTCAATCCTCACATTACTTTGAACCAAGAAAGTCAGGCAGACATTACTTGGTGGTTTGATTTTTTGCCAGCTTGGAATGGTATGTGTTACATTCGGTCTGAGATAGCTACTTCATCGGTTATCTCTAATTTCACTGATGCTTCTGGTCAGCGTGTTGGTGCAGTGTAATCAGTAGATTGTGGTGACAAGGCCTATGCCTTACAAATATTATCACATTAACATCTTAGAACTTTTTGCCATTGTAGCAGCGGTTTTCACCTGGTATTGACATGATCAAAAAATAGTCTCTCCATCACTTATTGTGTCGAGAATAGGTTCATCTGTAGGTAAAATCAATATTCTTATGTTTGGAGTTCATATACTCATGAAAAAGTGGTAAGTGGTCTGGAGACTAAAAAAATACAAAAATATCATCAGCATACCTACGATAAAACTTAGGTTTAAATTCTGAAGGGCACTTCTCGATCCAAGTTTTTTCGTAATGCGCTAGAAATGCGTTAGCTAAACTTGGACCCAGGGGTGAACCTATTCCTACACTGTCCACTTGCTTACATAAAATAATGTTAAACTATAGATAAGAGTGTTTATTAGCAAATGTGAGAAAAAGCAAAAAATCAAACTTTTATGATTTGGCCAAGTTTTCAGTACCTCTGTTTACAAAAAAACCACTCTTAGTGGTGTGCATATTAATTTTACTAGCTTTCTACCAGAGAAATACAAAAGGGTCTTATACATAAATAATTATTTAGGATTTTTTCTATTGTTTCTGATTACACAAAGTTTCATGTAGAAATTCAGAAACTATGTTTTGTTAAAAAATGGTTATCCATCTAGTTTTATTGATAGATTTGTGAAATCATTCATTAACGAAGTGATCACGGAAAGAAGTGTTAAAAGTACTGTCGAAGGACGTAAGTTACTGTTAGTTCTGCCATATCTTGGGTCTATTTCTCTCCAACATAAAACACTGCTGGAAAATGCTATTTTGAAACATTTTCCGTATTGTAAGTTGAAAGTTGTTTTCAAAATAGGACGAACAATAGGGAGCTTTTATAGTTTTAAAGATCGTCCTCCAGTCGAATAACGTTCATGTGTCGCATATCGTTTTATGTGTGCCTGCTGTAATCCAACCTATATTGGTCAAGCCATGCGTCAATTGAAAGTTAGAGCTTCTGAACATCTTAGAACTTCTGCTCTGACTGGTACAAAATGTATATCTAAGCCCACGGCAATTAACGAACATCTTTTATTTTTCCCATTTAATTATTCATTTGAAGACTTCAAAATTCTCTCCTCTGCTGAAAATGGGTTTATGCTCGAATTAAAGGAAAGTTAACACATACACAGGGAAAAACCCGAACTTAACAAACATTTAAAGTTGGTACCGTTGTATTTATTTGATTAACGATTGCAATTGTCTTATAAGCACAATTCTTTCGTCACATACGCTAGGACCGTGCGTATGGGGTAATTACTAATCTCTTGAGTTTTTAATCTCACAATTTATTCAGACTCGATATACGTGTAAAATATTATTGTAACTGATGATGACCTAAGTATAGGTTGAAAGCTTTAAATATAAAAAAATGTGTCGGTAAAATGGTGTCTTTTCAGGAACAGGTTAGGCAGAGTAAGTAATACAAGTGACTTGTCCCTAGATCGGGCTTGTATCGTGCGTTTATTGTAGACTGTAGGTTAGAATGCGCTCTCAAACTCCTAATTCCGCCCAAATTCATCTTCTTATTTCCTGGATTCCCTTCCATGGAAACAATTCATACACTGTCGTAACGCAGCTTCTGTATTCACGCGTAATAATTTTCTATTACAGGTTAGATAATAACAAGACAGCGTGATTACTCATAGATTTGCACAGATGAAGTTGGTTGGGGTGATGGTTGCTATTACTTCAATTGTGTTTGCATTTTCACTCTTCAATACGATTGCACTTAGTCGAATATTAACAAGAAGATTCTCACCGAGGACAGCTTTCTTATTAAACATATGCATTTGCGATTTGTTAGGTTCATTGACATACTTCTGCAACATTTTCCTTGGGGAGATATTCCACTACTTCTTAATGAATTTCACTGTGTCATCAATCTTTGCAACAGTGCTGGTATCTGTGGATGGCTATTTAGCAATCAAGCATTCTTTGCGATACCGAACCGTTGTATCTTCAAAATTCATTCTTATTTCAGTTTTATTGACATGGATCCTATCACCTGTAATCCCTTTATTAGGATTCATAGACGAAAAACAAACATCAGTTTCAGGATCGTTAGTCATGATACGGGTATCAATAATTAGGATTGTTGGTTTTAATTTATCTCGAATTGTTGTATCGTTCATAGTTATTTTCCTTTCAATCTATACAAAAGCCGTTTGTAACGACCACATTAAACGTATAAAACGCAGTAGAAGTCAATTCCAAGAAGGAGAAAGAGAGTTATCATTTTTTTACCGATATCGACATACAATTGCAACAACCTTTAGATTGAATCTTCACACGGCATTATTTTGTTTACCACTTAGTATCCTTGGTATATCACAACTGTTTTCTGATCGGCTAGAACTACAAATAACAATTCGTTATTTTGTTGGGTTGTTTCATTTATCGAATCCTTTTGTATATGCTTATACCCAAGTAGAACTTCGAAATGAGATTCTGTCATTTTTGAGAAGAATACGTAGAATGTGCGCTGTCTCAAACAGAGTAGCAGTACAACAAAATGCAATAGATCAGCTGCGGATTTAGAACATACATTTACCATGTCACAGCAATGAAATGGAAACTCACAGTCATTAATTTGTAATTTCTTTATGTATGCCAATGCGTCCCTATAGACCCGTACAAAAACTTATTTCGAATCAAAATGTTTAGTTTTCATTGTTGTGCTCTCAATAGGCTTGGATCCACCACTTACAGATGATTCTACACTCAATAGGGCTGGATCCACCACTTACAGATGGTACTACAAACTTGGCAATCTGCATAAAAATTAACTTTTGGTTTGTGTTTATTTGAAACACTTCATATAAAATTATGTTATCTTTTGTCGATTTTATTAAACAGCCAACTGAAATCTGGAGTTTTACGTAAAATATAATTTTTTATGCAGTGAAAGTTGTGAATTGTTTCTCTCCCGATTGATCGTATTACGCTAATGTAACATAGTCGAAGTTAAAGATGATGTTCAAATGGCATCAATTTTTAAAAGTTTTACAAATGTTTTTAATCCTTTTAACCCTATTAGCACCAGGCTCTTTCTGCCGCTGGAAACCCGAGATGCCATTATGCTCCCTATTTTTTTCCTAAAGTGAAAATGCTTGAAACGTTGCACAGTTGTTACCCAACACAAAATGAACATTTATGTGTGGTCAGATTTGATGACGTCTTGATGATGTCATCGTTTTTTCGTAAAATCGAGATTTTTCTGTACCTCTTTAAAACAGGAAATTCACTGAATAAAATCAAATTATTTCTTATAAAAACTACATAAAACTATACTAGAGAGTTTGAAATAACATGTCTCACTACAATTTGGCCTCCATTATGGAATTACCCGGGAGAAAAGTGCGCTGTGGAAACGTTTCGGTAGTTCATCCGGTAAATGACGTCATTTTCTGAATTAACATAGTCACATCAACATTTGTGCCGAATTTCAAGGCTTAAAGTCATTTATTTTGAAAATTATTGAAATAATAGTTTTCCAGGTTTTCAAGGGGAAATATGTAAAATCTGAAAAGGTGTTCTGACCAGTAGCCTGTAATTTCAAAGGTAGAGATGGCGTATCCCACAAACTTTCTCAGAGCTTGCCAATTAGATTTTTATTAATTGTTGCAAAGTCCCAAAATGATTGGGATATTGCTTAAGAAGTTATTAAAAAAATTCCGGTGAGTGAGGGGCGGTTCGAGGAACATAATGATTCTGAAATCTAGATGTATTGACTGTCAGTAATGAGGCATTAGTTTTTTTAAGAGAGCTACATTAAACCCAAAATGATGTTCACGGTCGCGGCCATTAAGGATATTTTTGCGTTCGTTGCCGTCAGATTAACCTACACTTTTGACGTAACGTGTGCTCAAGTTACGGTAAAAGCAGACGGCAAACGCCTGTTTACCCTGCGTTATTTAGGAAATTAGCGACGTATTTTTGTTCAAGTCTATGAATATTGGGGAGAAATATGAAATATGAGTGAAAAAGCAATGTATTGCTGTTTATGTGTCGACCTCCCTGTGCATTTCTTATTTTGCAAACTCTAAAAACTAAAACATTATTCTACATATTATCTTCTGTTTCTTTCAAACATAAACTGATATTTTTTAAATGATCAGCTCATGATTTTTATGAATGATTTTCTATTATTAAAATTCTTTTATAAAGGAGCATGAATTATGTCTACTAAATAGATTTTATTTTCTTTAGATTTAAAAATCTTCTTATGAAATGTAAACAGATATTAAGTGGTTCTTTTGCAGACATCTTTTATTATGAAAAAACAATGTTGCGCACAAAACGCGTCAACGACTAATTATATGGGGCGCCATTATGGACAATATTCGCAACTCATTATTACCTTCCTCTTTATGACATATATTATGCTGAAGTAGATATATCGTGGTCTTTTTTCACAATAGATTATCTTTTTTTATATAATACATGGTCTTTTATACATCATATGGTCTTTTTTTTATATTACATGTCTTGTATACATTACGTGGTCTTTTTTTAAATATTATATGGCATATTATTTTTATTTTGTATGATCTTTTTTTAAGTCGTGGTGTTTTTTTATGTCGTATGGCATGATGCATTGCGTGCAACACAACCTCGTTCACAGGGTCTTCTCGCCATAAAATCTGGTTGAGCTCAACCTCGATCCCAGCGAATTTTTCGTGTCTGTCTTTTTCTTTGGATACTTTAACCCTGATAAGCCCGACCTTTTTCTACACTCTTAAAGCCTGGGGGGGGGGGGGGGGGGGGGGCGGGGGGG
>JAUCNQ010109925.1:0-11840 GCA_032352715.1 Bougainvillia muscus | reverse complement strand
ACAACACCCAAGCAGAAGTGTATTAAAGAAAAGTTTGTACTGCCAAAACACTCCATCGCGTTTGTTTAAGAAATATATATTTTTTTTTAAAAAGTAAGTGTATGTGTGTGTAAAAGGAATGTTTGTGTGAAAAAATTTCAGAGATATGATTGCATCTTCGAATGCAGTGTTTTTTCTCGTTAAAGTTACTAGAAAAAATGAATATTGATGAACTTTAAAAGTATTCACAACAGCATGAAGGTATGTAGGGTATATTTATTGAAAATTTAAACTTTGGTGATGTGTTTTAAGACCGTATTCACTTTATGAAAAAAAAACTGATTTTCGCCCCTTTATGGACTGTTATTGGACTGTAAAAAGCTTTATACTGCATCCTTTTGCTCCTTTTTTTGCAAGCCTCCTCTCTGGACAACTAGTAAGAGAGTGTTCCTTAATTCTTTGTAGTATGAACTTTTAAAACATGTTGAACGAGAGAGACACATATCTGACTTGTATGTTTGATCTAACGGTGCACCATTCTGATTATTATCTATCAATATTTGAAGCGAATGAAGCGCGTTGCGCGTTGATAATCCATGCAGAGGATTGATTTTTGAGGAAATGGCACGATATTCAAAACTGGAACATTTTTGGTAATAAGGAGGAGAAGGAGGTGGAGAATTGGTAGACCAAAGCATCGCTACGCGATTGCAATTAGGGGTTGTGCATACTAACCATGGTCAAAGACACTTTTGATAGGAATTAGAGAAATATGTAAAGTAAATTTTTAAGTCTGTCTCTTTACCTTAGTAATTGTCTTCAAACTAATCATTTGCACAAAAAAACAATTTTTCTGAGCTAATTGTATGAATACAAAGATTTATGAAACAAACCTCCATCCAATTAAATTTTTTGTTTCAAAGAAATTCGATTCTGAAGTATTTTTTTCATTGACCACTTATATTACAGTTGAACTTCGATTTTCGGAACAAATTTTTCGAACTTTTTTGTGGGTCCATTGGATCTTTCTTAATAATATATTATCTTTCTTACTACTTCGATTTTCCAAACCCCAGATTTTTCGAATATTTGTCAGTCCCTTGACAGTTCTAAAAGTTGCGGTTCAACCATGTATTACTACTGATAAAATTACATAAAACAAGGTATAATCTAGAATAAAAAGGGCAACGTCCGATATAGCTAAAAAGGGTATTTTATATGTAAAAGAAGTTCTAAAAATATTTATTGAAATCTAGGTGTTTTCAGAACTATTTTAGGTAAAAGGAGCAATGTCTTTGTTATTATTCAACAGGCAGCGCCCGATTGTCGGACCCTTAAAAAATGTCTGGAATAGAGTCTGAATTGTGAAGCGAATTTTTGAGATGAAACCTTTATGGATAATGTCTATTTCAAATACAACTTCAAACGCTTTGTATCAAAAAATCATATTGTTTGCATCTTAAGAGAAGTGTCTCTTAGGATTCATAGATATTTAAACATTTTAATTCTTAATAGCTTTTGTATGATAATGGGTCTTTAAAGACCCATTATCATACAAAATCAATTAAAAATTAAAGAGTTTGAGTATGCTTTCAATCTCCATTCTATTGCTTTGACTAGGTAAAAGCATGTTCTGAGTCCTCCATACAAATACTTTATCCTAATTTTTTAATAAATTCCATTTTCATCTCACTATAAGATCTCAGCATCTCAGCATCTCTCATAAGTGTGATAAGTGTAACGAAGTTTTAGAACAATTTCTTTTGAAACATAAATTTTGCTTCTGTTTAGAAATGCAGTCATTGTCAACGTTATGGAGCAAGCGTCGAATGCCAAGTGCATCGCTGTAATAAATTATTTCATTATCCTTGTTGCGCAAGTGCGGGTGCTTTTCAAAATATCACCAGTATGATTTTACTTTGTCCGGATCATTTAGACAGAACAGAAAAGCTAGGTAAGATGAATTTTCTGTTGGAAATCTTAATTAGAGTGTCCAATAATCTGAAATTATACTTGACCCGACTGTCTTCTTCTACCAACGAATACGTTCCAGTTACTATAGCAGGAACATCAGGGGCTTGTCTTTTAATCTTATTGTAAAAATACACTTCTTCTGACAGACCTGCCATTTTTCCAGATATTTCCGAAATTCCAAAAATTTTGAGCTCGTATTATGCATTGAGCTCGTATCCCAACATTTGTTGTCATACATATTTGATTGTTATGCATTCCTGGAGGGCTTCGGGTGACACTTAACTTATGGAACATTGGGTTAAGAGGTAATTCCAAATGTTTTTGAAATACTGAGTGGCACGTCTGTTCTTAATGAGAATTATGACAAATTTCTGTATGAATTAACCTTTTATCCACCTGCATTTGTAAACCCTTTAATCTTCAGGTCTAGAAAATGGTCACACATGTTTTAACAATCTTGAAGTAAATGCTGCGGGATAAATTAAGCGTGTATCACCATTTTCTAACTCTCTGCATTAAAGGGTTGAGATACTAATTTTCCTTATACTGATTTGTTTATTCTAGCTGATGCAGAGGCTTCATGTGATGCTTGTGCAAAGACAGAAAACTTAAATTTACAATTATTTTGTACAAGTTGTGGACGTCATTTTCATAGTTATTGTGCTGAAATGACTATTCCTATTACTCCTGTTGTACGAATGGGTTGGCAATGTTCTTTCTGCAAAGTATGCCAAGGATGTAAAAAACCAGGTGATGAAGATAAAATGTTATGCTGCGATCATTGTGATAAAGGCTATCATATCTATTGTTTAAATCCTCCAATCAGTGCTGTACCAAAATCTCTATGGAAATGTTTAAGTTGTCGTAAGTGTGAAGATTGTGGTTCTGTTCGGCCAGGTGGTGGCCCATCGTGTAGATGGCATAACAATTTTACTTTGTGTGATCGTTGTTATCAACAACGTAAAAAAGGTCAATGTTGTCCTGTGTGTAATCGTGCTGTACGTTTATTTGGTAATAATATCGATGTTTTACAATGTTGTCAATGTTTAAAATGTGTGCATGGTGAATGTGATCCAGATGGCGTAGAAATTGATACATATATTTGTCCGCTTTGTGTTGCTTCTGGAAATGATATTGTCATATCTATACAAGAAGAGGTATGATTTTAACTACAAGAAATTAATTATTAACTTTTTGTTTTCACAGGAGTTTAGGAATCGTGCACAAAATTCGTATCGCAATTCGTACCGTTTTCATACTGAGTATGCACAAAGTCACTCCTGTATGAAAATTGATGCAAGTTCGCATACGAATGTTGTTGCATGTTGTGGACGGTCTTTAGATCATACCATTTTCATCACAAAAGAAGTTTCTCTTTGCATATTAAATATGACAAAGACACAATTTTTATTCTGAAATGAAATTTTTCAAATATAAATTTTCCATTATTTAATGCAATCTTGGAGAAATTTTCACCTTTCCTCCTAAATTTAGTTTTTTTAGGACATTTGTATATAAAAATTGCCTTTATTCAACTTATCGGACACTGTCCTCCTATTCTCGATTAGACCCTGCATCAACACAGCACTGCTAATTTTCTTTTTATGCTTATTAATGCTTGTCTCTTTTAGACAAATGATTCAGTATCATCCTCCTATGATGTTGATCTTGCTGCTTCTGGTCAAACAATTGTCAGTATTGAAGAAGCTGAATTGTATTCACTTGCTGCATCTGCAGAGTTCATTGCATCTGTTAACAACAACACTGAAGAAAAACTTGATGAACTTCAAATTATCAAATATGAAGATATTATGGATGACAAGATGAGTGAATCAACACTGGATTCACCCTATAGTAGTATAATTGGTGATGAAAGCTCTTTTGGATCTTTTACAAAAGGAAAAAGAAAAGATAATAATAGAATTCATAAAGTAAGATTGTTATATAACAATTTCTTTTAATTTGTTTCACAATTGTTTCATCTTGGATGAAGTGGGCTAGAAGACCCATCTGCTGAATGAAAATGGATAATTTATAACATTTTGAGATGGTTCCTCAAGAATTTATATCAATTTTCTGATGTTATTTGTAATGGACATGAGGAATGCAAACAAATATGAGTTCGTGTGGCACACAGCGTTAGCTCACAGGAGTTACTGAATATATTATTTTAACCAAATTGTACTACTTTTGTGCCCATTTTTAAAAAAAAATAAATTAATTTATAACTCTCCTAAGGTTATCACTAGCCACTGGCCACTGCTAGAGCTGAAGAGCTGGACCCTCAATCATGAACTCAATGTGTTACCACTGTGTCACTACTGCTTATAAAAGTTGATCCTGCATTCGAAGCCCTCAAAGATACTATAGGAACCGTCTCAAAAATTCGCTTGATAAATTCCCTTTATTCCTTTCAATTATCATTTCTGATGAAGTGTTATTGTGAATAACAATAACACTTCATCTGAGTTGAAAATGAAGCGATATGTGAAGCGGATTAAAGCGAATTTTTGAGACGAACCCACAGTAATAGTTATATAGTTTTACGTGTTGTCCTAAATAAAATTGATACAAATTTCCATACGAATTTTGTGGTCGGTCCCTAAAGACCTTAATGTATTATTTACTTTAGAAAATTCACAATCGAAGAATTCGTAATTCTGTTACACAAAGTATTGACAGTGCATCCATGAATAATGATGATGATAACTTAAAAAGTCTTGTTACTGTATGTATTCATATTGATTTAAAAACTTACTTTACCTATTCCAACGTCATCGAAACCTGCTAAACCATGAATTGAGTGAAGAAATGTGTGCCTTTTTTATTTTTCATACTAAAGATTAACAGATTAGACCAGATGTTTGATAAGTTACAGCAACGTTTTTCTTTAGACCTTTTAAAAAAAGTTATAATCACAGTTTTCAAAATAAGGCTTTGTTGTTACGTTATTCTAGATAAAATCCTATAAGATAATATTAAGTGCTTAGAGAATTCGTTTGCATCACAGAATTTTCCAGTTTGGGAGTAAATCTGACACAACTTTCACTGCATGAAAAATACATTAAGGATTTTATCAAGCAAACTGCTAAAATCTGGAGTTTGCAGGTTGTTAATAAAATCGTTAAGGGGTTACATTGTGTTATTCCTTAACGATTTTATCCAACAACCTGCTAACTCCAGATTTCAGCATTGTGCTTGATATAACTTTTCATGCAGGATTTGACGTCAAGCAATGTCATGTCCCATGTCCCATGTCCTATTAGACATTGTAATAGCGTTCGACTTTGTTTTAGTCTCCTGACTCTACCCTGCAAATGAAACTTGACATCACAACAAGCGATCTTGGTGGAGAGGATGATGAGGATGATGATGATGACGACGATGATGGTGGTGGAGGTGATGATAATGAAGAAGGATTACACTCCACCGTTGTGATAGTATCAACAAGAGACTCGTATTCTCTGAAGCAAGATATCTGCATGTGTTGTGGTAGTTTTGGTAAAGGGAATGATGGCTATCTGATTGGCTGTGTTCAATGCGGACAATGTTTTCATCCATATTGTGTTAGTGTTAAGGTTAGTGTATTGATGATGAACTTACTTCTTTAAATCCAAATATTTTCAAATACCAGGGTCTAGTCTAGAATAAGAAGGGAGTATCTGATAAGTTGAATAAAAGCATATTTTTTATGAAAAAGTCCTAAAAATACCTAGTTTTCTTTGTAAAATACATTGGGGTACTTTTTCTGATTTATTTAAAGGGTTGCCATCTGATTCCCAGACCTTTAAAAGTCTGAAATACTGTAGGCAGTGTTGTATCCAGAAATGTTTTGGGCAAGCCGTTTTTCTGTTTTGTGCTATTTGAACCGTAAGATGAGAAGAAAAAAAACGAAAATAATGAAGTAGATGTTTTACTCGATTTTTGGGCTGAATTTTTGGGAGGCCAAACCGTGATAACGGCTCCAACAGTGCACTGGATATGACACTAGTAGGCCCTGAATACATCGCCCACCTCATGATGTTTCAGTTATGTTATATCAGCATGCTACAATCCATCTTTGCTTACTCTGCTTTTCACAATTTCGAACAAAATGATATGTAAATGACCATGTTTGTAGATAATAAAAATTTACCCACCAAAGTGGACTTGGCAACATTTCAAAATGTCATCAGGAAGGTCCAAATAACACATTGATACAAAAAAATTACATATACTCCTCATGTCTGACAACCGGACTAAATGTTGCTTGGTCTTTAGGTGAATGAAGTTATTCTTGATCGAGGTTGGCGATGTCTTGATTGCACAGTTTGCGAAGGATGTGGTAGAAATGCTGATGAGGCACATTTGTTGCTGTGTGATATTTGTGATATAAGCTTTCATACATACTGTTTGGAACCAGCACTACAAGAAGTACCAGTTGGTGGTTGGAAGTGTAGATGGTAAGGGTTCGTCTCAAAAATTCGCTTAGATTCGCTTCACAATTCGCTTAATTCCTATTAATTTTCATCTTTAAGTGAATTTTTGAGACGGTTCCTAAGGAACCGTCCGCAAAATTCGTGTTGAGATTCGCATCAATGATTTTCGTAATGATTACATTACTTAGTTTACACAAAGACACTCCTTCTGTATGATTTAATATAAAATGGGTCTCAAGAGAAAGTTACCTACTTTACTTATCAAAAACTTGCTTTAATAATTTGTTTCATTCAAAAGAAGTGTCTGTGTAAAACTTTGCAATGAAAATGTAATGATTTGTGAAACCGCTGTTGACACTGATAGTTGGTGTCGTACTTACTTTTAGTTTTAGTAATCCTCTTATGCCCTTACTCTTGGAGAGAAGCCGGCCATAGGAGGGCCCTTACTTGGTTAGTGAAAATTGTTTTCAAAGAAAGGGTTTAAATAAGCAACTTCTTTGCACCCGTATTCCCTCAATAACTGGCCTCTATTGTCCGGTAATATAATACAACAAGTTATTGTAGATAAAAAAAATGAAGTTATGCCTACTATAGGAGGTCGCATACTATCAGAACCCACTGTATTAGGATAGTATTGGATCAGTGGCGGATTCAGAACTAGTCAGAACCTAGTCAGAGCACCAAGATGGAGACTTAAACTTATTATTTTTAATAGTTAACAAATGATCGCTAGTCTTTCATGTTTCAACTATTAAAACTCTTTTTTTGCTTTATATTGGTTTGACTAGGTTAAAGAGTGTTATGTCTATGTGGATATCAACCCCCCTCTACTTAATCTAGGTTTCTACTTAATCTAGGTTTCAATTGTTCTATTGTTATTTTAGGTGTGCAGTATGTGAAGACTGTGGTTCAAAAGATGCTGGATATGGTTGTTCGTGGATGGCAAACTATTCTCAATGTGGACCATGTTCTTCTGAACAATATTGTTCCATATGTTCATATGCATATGAACCAGGAAATTTAGTTATAGAATGTGAAAAATGTAACAGGTTAGTTGTAGGGACCGTGTACAAAATCATAATGCGAGCCATACCAACCATTATCATCACAGAAGAAGTGTTTATGTGCATACTAAGTATGCACAAAAACACTCGACTTCTGTGATGAAAATTTATACGAATTTCCATACGAATTTGGTTTCTAAGATAATACACATTAAACCTTCAGTTGGATTTAATTGTTAAATTTGTGCGGTCTGGAGTCCTCTAGACTTAACAATTACTCGAATTAACAATTACTCTGGTGACACATGCATCCACAGTGACAACACTTTTAAGTGACTGACAACTCAGTAGAATTGATTTTAAATTTTTTAATTTATTTTCTTCTATAGTGTTTACTCACTATCAATTGAAGTAATGCTAAGGGACCGTCCACCAAATTCGTATCGTAATACAAACCATTTTCATTACAGAAGGAGTGTTTTTGTGCATACTAAGTATGCACATAAACACTCCTTCTGAATGAAAATTGATACGAATTTCCATACGAATTTTGTGGACGGGCCCTAATGAGTCAATCAATTCCCAGCCAGAGAAGCGTCAATATATGCGTCAACACCATATAAATTTTCAATAAGAAGAAGCATCTTTGTGCATACTTTGTATGCTCAAAGACCCTTCTCCTGTAATGAAACTGGTAATAAGTGCGATACGGTTGTGGAGGATCTTTAACCCTTTAATTTATAATGTTGTAAAATGGCCACACATACCTTAACAATCCTGCAACCATTTTTGAACATCATGAATAAAGGGTTAATCCATATTTGACTCTTTAGGTGGTTGCATGGTGAATGCGATGGTCTAAATACTGAAGAAGACGCAACACTAGCCAGCAGTATGACTTACCACTGTTCAAATTGTCGTCCTCTAACAAAACATTTAGGAATATATAGCAGTCTAAAAACAAGTCAAATTTCAAAAGTTCATACTAAGAAAGCATTAAATGGTTCGATGCAAAATACAACAGTCATAGGGAAGAAAACTAAAACTTTACATGCTATAAAAACACAAAAACTGTCACGTGCAGCTCTAAGAGAACAGAAACGTTTGGAACTTGAAGCATTGCCATTATTACCAACCGATGGCAGACCTGATGAAGCTGGAGTTTTAGATGTTGACTTGAATTCAATAAAAAATCGTTTAAAAAATGACGAACTTGTAAAGGAAAGATTACATTTAACTGAAGTTGGGTTAAAACAAATTAAGGGACTTGTGATACGTGCACCTATAAATAAGTCATATCCACGAAAAGGTCGACCAAAAAAACAGGAAGAAATCAAAAATGTTTCTCAACCAGATGAAATGTCTTGTTTAATGGACAGTTCAGATGATCGGCCAACATTAGGTGGTGAAAGGTTCGAACGACCATTTGAAGCGGATGGAATTATTGGAGAACAAGATGTGTTGTCACCTGTTTCCGACTTGATAACAACTATCAAGCAAGAAGAAGGTATGGAAATACTGGACATACTGAATCCAGATACAACAGCGGAAACAGATGATTTGATGGAAGATAATAACGATGAACAAGATAATGGAAATGCTTTGAGTCTAGAAGATATGAGAGATCCAGTATGTACTGCTTTCAGGGTCTAAGGGACCATCCACAAAATTCGTATCGTAATATGAACCATTTTCATCACAGAAGAAGTGTTTTTGTGCATATTAAGTATGCACGAAAACACTCCTTCTCTATGAAAATTGATACGAATTTCGATAGGAATTTTGTGGACGGTCCCTAATCTAGAATAGGAGGGCACGCTGTCCATCCAATCAGTTGAATAAGGGGAATTTTTATGTTAAAGAGTCCTAAAAATACCTATTTTTTTGTAGGATTATTTTACATACTCTCGCCATCATAATCCAAGACAATTAAAATTAAAATTCGCTTTATTTCATCTCAGATGAAGTGTTGTTGTGCATACTTTGTATGAGACGAACCCTTAAAAGAAAGGGCTAGATAAGAGCATTATGTCTTGTTTACGAAAACATATTCACAAATCATACAATTTTAGCTAGAGAGAAGTGTCTTTATGTATATGAACAAAAAATGTCTTCGTTGGAGAAAAGCCCTGGAGTTTGATACCTTCGTCTTTTCTTTTGTTTTTGTAAATTTGCGTAGTTGCGAATTTTTGAGATGATTCGTTCCTTAGCGATTTATTTTTCCATAAATATCTCTTCTTGGGGCATAAATTAGGTCTTCATTTTTAAAAGTTTATAATTTTGTTTAGTTTGAATTTTTCGGTGTGAGTTTACTGGAAAAGCATCTTTACTTGGAACTTGAGTCACTTGGTTGTGAAACCGAACATGCCAAGCAAAAAAAATTGAAGAAGGAACGCAAACGTGAAAAGAAGCTACGTAAAGCAGCAAAATTAGCAGAAGCAAGTAGACTATCTTTTGAAATGATGAAAGGTCCAAGTGTTCCAGATCCCACCGCTGTGGTTGTTCCACAAAGGTATATTTTATCTATAAGGATTTTTTCCTGAGATCATATTTATTTACTTAGTTTCATATTCAGAGAGAGACTCAGACATGCTTTTTCTTAGTCAAAGCAGTGAAATGGAGACTCGAAGTCATTCCTTTTTTTTATAGCTTTATGTTTGATGTTGGGTCTCTGAAATACCCATCATCGTACATAAAGCTATTTTAAATTACAACTTCTAGTTCTCCATCATGACACTCGAACTAGGGCTGGATACGTCACTGCTATTCGCCAATCTTCGTAAAAATCTTCATCAAATATTCGTATTTCGTATAAGCTATGCAAATTTTTCTTTGTGTCTTTTTAGCAGCATTAAATAGCATCCAACAGTTCTGGTATATATTGGAAACACAAAGTTAATTTTACATTCAAACGTACATTCATTGAAGTATCATTACTTCAAATCATCTGAAGATTTTTTTCCTTGTATTTCATCTCAGGGCAGAGAAGTGAATGGAATGTAAAAAAAGTTGTTACTCCTCTGCTTAAACTCTATTTTGAACCAAAGTTTCAATTTTATTCATAATTTTGGTCTTTGTCAATTTTTAGGTCACCTTTTACTGAACCTCAACCTCCAGTAGCTCTTCAGCAGCCACCACCACCATCAACTGTTACAATAATGGAGAAAGAACCTGTGTTATCTAAGAAAGGTAAACAAGGAATGATGTTTAAAATCTATATGGTTCCATAAACAATATTTTTATTGAAAATATTAAGTATGCACAAACTAAGGGATCGTCTACAACACTTGTATTGGAATTTGATCAAGTTTTTACCAAATATGCACAAAGACACTTCTATATTGATAATGGTACGATTTGAGACACAAATTTTTGGGACCGACAGTCCGTAAGGGATCGTCCAAAAAATTCGTAGCGTAATACGAAGCATTTTCATAACAGAAGAACTGTTTTTGTGCATACTAAGAATGCACAAAAACACATTCCTTCTGTATAAAAATTGAAACGAATTTCCATACGAAATACCCTAATTAAATGCTGTCCTTGCGTGAGATGATACTGACGGTTAAAGAATGTGAAACAAAGACGACTTGATTTGTTATTTATTATATTTTTCAGTTGAATCTCAGATGTCTAATGCAATTCACCATGTGAGAGTAAGTCAAATCAAAACAGAAGACACCTCATCTATCAAAGCAATCATTTCTACCACATCTCCTTCAGATTTAGCCTTAATAAACGTTGGTGTTGACTTACCTCATGTGCCAGGTCATGAAGTTGAACAGTTATTGGCGGGAATGGAGATGGACCAAGCATTATCATCATCACATAAGAATGTTGCTCGTCATAGTGTTGTTTCAGATGTACTTGCATCTACTGGAATAGTTGAAAATCATCAACTTACTCCACATCAAGTTATTGATCAAATCACCAAGCTCACTCCATCATTGATGTCAGCTAAGCCTACATCAATGGTATCACCAGTAGGCAGTACTGATGCTTTCCGAGCTATCTTTGGTGAAGATGCTGATGTTGCAAAGACTCGTCAAAATCCTGATTCAAAGATTGACACACAAAAACAATTAAAGAAATGGGAGAATGATGAGAAGCATTGTGAAGATGCTACCATTTCTCCTGTGTTGTATGCTAATCTAATGCATAAAAACTTGAGAACGGAATTTCCAGGTACACCATTTTGAAATTGGTGCTTCACAGGTCAATTGAGAAATAGAAAGAATATAACTAGTGTTTTCTAAGTTCATGGAGCTTTTCCTATGTTAATCAATTCTTCAGTCTGAAAGACTCAATTTTCATTTCTTTCTTTAAATTATGCATTGCCAAATCATTTCTTATTGTTCTATATGCTTAATTTAGAATTCGTTTACATATAGACTTTCTATAGGCGAAATGAACTGTCATGGCTTCTGTGATTGGTTAAATTTTTTCTGTCGGAAAAATTTAACCA
>JAUCNQ010109914.1:0-11840 GCA_032352715.1 Bougainvillia muscus | reverse complement strand
GTTAGTGCAGAGTTATAGATAATTTTCTAAGATACACTTTTCGTCAAATTTCGAAAAAAATGTGTTCACGTAAATCTCTACTTGACGTCAGTTACGCAAATGAAACAGACGTGGCGTGCCGTGCCGCCCCCCCCTAAAAGCCAAGATATTAAATAAGCGCCCGGGCGCTTAATCGAAGCATTACGGTAAAAATATTATTTATTATTATTATTATTATTACACACTGTATATTACACATGTGTTTGTACCCCCATGCACGTAGTATGTTTGTAAAGGTGTAACATTATACACATTCTAAAAACACACTTGACTGATCGCCACTTCAGCCAGCCCCTGCTCACAGCTTCCACATGACCATGTAACCACACACACTACACACTGGCACTGCACAGCCACAGCACACGCAGAAGAAAACAAAACAACAAAAAGCACACAACAGGGGAGGGGGGGGGCGGGGGGCAGGAGGCAGCAAAAAGCAAAGCCAGAAAAGAGAAGTTAGTACAGTAAAAAATTGGCCAGTTGGTTTGCTACATTTACTGAAGAATTGAAACAAATAAAACTTTCTCAGAACAAACGTGTTAGCTACCTGGAAAGTTTGTAAGTGAATTCTTGAAATATGAAGGAGAAATCAGAGCAGTCGACATCTCACTTCTTGATCCTCCATGTTTGAAATACACTGGGCCGTTTGTGTATATGGTAAAACAAGGGTCGTCGTTTTAAACCGTATGGTTTTACTTCTTCATACTCGATCCCAGCGCTTCTAGTCTTTTTTAGGATCGAGTATGGTCCACTCTTGACTTATTGTTTGCAATGGACCTAATGGCCGTTTCATTTCGTACTGTATTGTTGGACCTTTGCGGTGGTTAACTATACAAATCTACAATGTTATTTTACCATCGAAAAATAGTCGCCTTTTAGTAGAAGTAGAATAAGTGCCGCATTATTATAATAATAACCTTTGAAATAAGCACCCGATTATTGCAAATATCTATCATAAGAGCGGCGCTTATCAGAATATGTAAACAAGAATGTTTAGGTAGTAATGAAATATAAATAGAGTGGAGTCTCTAAAAACTCTCCATCTTATACAACATTACATGTATTAACGCTGCCTGCGTTTTACAAGGGATTTCTCTAATTTTAACTAGCAAACTTAGCCCAGTGCATCAGATTGCAATTACAAACGAAATCTGCGATATAATTTTGCGGATCTTGAAGGTTACAAAAATATACATGTCGAAGTCCGATAATTCAATAATTCGACCATCCGAACAAAATTTTTCCTCCCTTCAGAGTTGGAATTATCGGACTTTGACAAGGTTATACTGGAGTCGTAGCTTTATTTTCATCCGAAATGGGATAAAATCGACAAGATCACGAAATCAGAAGTCCGTAGGTACGGCTATCTTTGCAATCTGCCGCTGATGCACTCACCGTCAACTCAGCGTAAATTACAACTATATTTGATGCATGTATATGTAACAGTGGTGTCTAGCCTTAGCCACAGCATCACGATGGAGAGTCTTGGTTTTCAATAGCTTAAATTCAAAAGTTGTTTTTACCAGTTCTTGCTTTATATTTTCACCTACGCACCAAAACTAAAAACTGGCTAATTCAGGGTTGTAGTGAGATACAGCTATAACTAACGTGAAAATAGCTTCTTAGTAACGTGATGCATTGTTATTATCGAGAACTTTATTCTTCAAAGTGATCAATACTTCCGGGTGTACATCTTTTTCGTTCCTTCTTCATGCTCTTGACAGAGACAGATTCAGAATTGCAAGCATTCACTTGTTACAACAGTAAAATGGAGATTTAATCAGTAATACATTGTTACTGCTTAGTATAGGCTTAATCGCAGTGGTGGATCCAGCCCTAGTCAGAGCAACACGAGGAAGAGTTTGCGTCTCCATTGTCCTACTGTGTGACTAAGGAAAAGCATGTTCTCAATGCAATTAGGGTTCATTAATATTTCGCGCCGTTATTTTTCATATTTGTTCTGTGCAAGTTATTTTTTCGGATTCCAAATTAAATATGATGTTCGAAAATGCCTCGTTTTTGATTTTTCAATAATAACTCTCGGGAATACGGCCATTTGTATCAAAACCGGGGGTAAACAGTATTGTAGTAATTTGTTTGAAAAATGTATTTACAAACAAGATACACCCTTAAACGCGGCAGCTTTGAAAAGTAGAGTAGAAAAAAATATTATTTGATTGCATTCAAACTTTTGTTACGAAAAGTTAAGCGCGCGAAGTTATAGGTCAAAACCATCTTAACCCCCGGTTTGTGTTTTTTCGTGTTCTTTCAATCCTGGAGCACAATTGGTGAAAGAATCAACAAAATTTTAGTTGTCAAAATCATTTAAATGAGCAATAAAAATGCAACATTACCCCCGTCTCAAGATATTTGCAGGCTACTAACTGAAGAATTACGTCATATCAGAAATTGAAAATTGTGCCAAAAATTTTGTTTTATGATTTTCTATGGATTTTAACTATAATATCATGGGCTACTTATACTCCCTTCATAATGTGGAATTCAGCCTTAATTGCGTTGAGTTCTGAGCCCACCTGTGAATCGTTGGTTTAATATATCTCTGAAGAAAATCGAAATACATTAAGCTATTAGAATTAAAATTTCTTGTTCTTCATCAAATGCTCCGACTAGGACTGGATTAGAGATACGCCACAGCATATTTTACAATGCTCACAGCGGAGGATATCGATTTGATTTTTAACAGTAAATTTGTATATGCTCGGTTCTATCTAACCACAGGTTGTCTTATTTTGTACTTACTTTTTTACCTAATTAACTGTAGGTTGTTCACTTGAATAATGTTAAATTTTGTGCATTGAGTTAGGCGCGTTCTTTGCTTTGCTTTTATGTGTTAATTACTACTTTCGCGGGTCTCTTAAGCCCCATCATCATACAGAAGGCTATTAAGAATGAAAACGTTTAGTTCTTCCTCGTGTTGCTCTGACTAGGGCTGGATCCGCCACTGGTCTATCGTGTTACTCTGAATAAGGCTTGCAACCTCGATACCAGGGCATTTTGTATCTTTCTGATTCTTTGGATTCGTAACGACTAAGGCTTGATCCGCTAAAATCTAGGTTATTCAGCAGATTCTAGCCTGTTTCACGACTCTCACTTCGCCACTGAGAGGATAGTGATATAGGGTCAGAAATACTGGCTAGAAAAATCAATTAAATTGAACATAAAAATAAAGTCAAATCCTCGAGATCTTTACTTAGCTTGGTGGCATTACCCTCCTCCCGCAGGATCAGGATAAAAGACCAAGTTTGACATTTAGTGAAAATCTGGTACAATATTTCTCTAAATGTCAAATAATTATATGTAAATCAAAAATGATTATTTATTCTTTTATTATCTTTATACTTTTCTTCTTTCCCCAATCTCAAAATCAGCATCCTTTTTAGGAGAAAATACTTGGTATGCGTTACGTTATAAGACTATAAATGCCGCGGGATCGGCAATGTTCTAGGACACACTTTCACATAATTGTATATACCCAAAATCAGTTCAAAATCTTTTGACACTCCTGGTTTTACTGTCTTTTTATTTTATGGAAATGCTCTACCGCGCTGGAAAAAGTACCACTGAATGTAAAACATTGACATATGAATTGCCAAAAAAAATGAAAAATTAATGAGTTTGAGCCTCCATTCTACTGCTGTGACTGAGTAAAAACATGTTCTGTGTCCGTATCTGGTGATAGGGTGTGTCACAACTCGAACTCGAGACTTTACTCTCAACTAATTATGCAAGCTGAAGAAAACTGTTAAAGAAAAAATAAAAGATAAACTCGTGGTTCTGAAATTGTTAACGTAGAACCACTGGTGTCATATTTTTTTTACTAGGATTGCAGATAAAACACATATCAGTAACGTATTTAGAACATGTTTTAGCTTCCTTACAAGCACTAAAATGGAGACTCAATGTCATTAAATTTCTATTGTTTAAACTCTAAAGACTCATCACCATACGTTAAGCTATTAAAAATTAAAACGTCTGGTTCTTTACAGTGGGAGCATCAAGATGGCTATTGCAAAGGCTAACGAATATTTCTTAAACCGTAAAACAATAAAGATTTTTAATCTATCGATTTTATTGTATTGACCAGGTTAAAGTATGTCCTGGAACCGTCTATGGGTCAATTACTTTTAGTGGCGTAACCAGCCCTAGTCAGAACATCCAGATGGAGAAAAAAAAGTCTGATGATGGGTCTTGAGAGACTTCATAATCATACATAAAAACAATTACAAATTAATGACTTTGAGTTTCCCAACCTCGTCCCCAGGGCTTTTCTCTTTTTTAATATGAGGAGAAAAAGCGGAAATTTCCGCTTTAAACTCTCCTCATAATAAAAAAGCGAAAAGCCCTGGGGACGAGGTTTTGAGTTTCCATGTTATTGCTGTGAGTAAAAGCACGTTCTTAATCCACCCCAGACTTTACCTTTCTTAAAACACTCCGTTTCTTCATTATCTTCAAGAATTTTGTTCTCTGTTATTTCTCCAATAACATCAAGAACTAATTTTAAACTACTTGTTGAAGTTGTTGATGGGATTGAAACACTACTTCTTCTAGAGGATAAATAAATTTTATTTTTAATTTTAATTTGATGATATTCTGGTATATGATCACTCCATAAAGGTTGTACATGAAAATCTTTTGAACCTAATCCAATTATTGTTGGTTTTAATACTGCACGTTTAACTTCAGCTGTTGTTAGTCTTTTTGTATCTTTTTTCATAGTTTTGGGTAAGTGTTATTATGAGGAATGTTATAATCGAATATCTTATCAATCTTTGGCATTTTTTAATTCGTTAACGCGATATCTGGAATTAAGGAACCATCTCAAAAATTTGCTTTATTTATATCAATTTTCATTCAGAAGAAGTTTCATTGTGCCTTCTTTGCAGACACAATGACACTTCTTCTTCTGAGATGAAAAGAAAACTTTAGGATCAGAAATTATTGCGAGCAGAAATTTTCGCGAATTTTAGGCCTTTTTGCGAAAATAAATGACGATTTTTTTCTTCAAAGATCACTATTCGCGAATATTTATGCCGCGAAATAAATTGAAAACTTGACGTTCGTAATTTCTTGGATTTTTTCCATCAATAAAGCTCTTATTTGGCGGGATTTTTGAAAATCTTGACAAAAAAACACGGTTGGTTGTTCATTTCGCGAAAATTAATGCCGCGAATAAAAGTTAGAACCAATCATTCGCGAAAATTAATGCCGCGAAATTGCAAAATTTCGCGAATTTCTGCTCGCAATAATTTCTGATCCTAAAGTATACTGAGCAAAATTAATCTCTCTCCTGGCTACACACGTACGTACCTGTCATTATGGCTTTTCGAGCATTTCTTAATATATTTCATTTTGACGAAAAATGATGCGAAAACTTCACGTCTAAAAATGTGTCAAGAGTAAAAAGTTTCAAGTTAATAACTCAACTCGAAAAGAAGTTAAAACTACCAAAAATTAATATAGCTTTTTGCTGCAAGGGAGTCAATCTTTTAATTGCCTAAACATTTGTTCTAGACAAGCTTATAACTTGGAATTTTCCAAACAGATCATTTTATGACAAGAAATTCAAATAGGTAGTACATCATATTTTCTGAAAATAAAGACTTCGAAAATCCATAATGATAGACACGGAATACTCAATTGATGTAAGAACATCTATTTAAACACACTCAAACCTAGATTAATCTTCTCCTGAAAAATTAATAGTATTTCTCTCAAAAAATTATAAGATAAAATGCCATTACTTTTAATTTTTTAAGGCCTTGAAAAACAAATATTTTTTTAATCAAAATATAAAAATAATTTTAAAAATTTACGTCTAATTTTTTATATTTAATTTTTTATGTTATTATCTTTTTATTTTTAAACCCTAGATCTTTTTAATATAATACGAAGAAAACAAAATAATTTGAGCTTTTGTTTTTAAGATAAGCAAAAACAATAAATTATGGGGTAAATAACTGTATTGTCTGTAGATAGGGGTTTCTTTGAGATAATTTTTTTCTTTTTTGTCTTAACCCTTAAACGCATAGTGCCCAATTAATTGGACATACATAAAGAGATAAGGGGCTCTGGGGACGAGGTTGGACATACATGCTTTAACTATCCCAAAGCATTTTGCTTCAGGATAGTTATAGCATGTGTGACCATTTTGTGACATTCAGGCATTAAAAAGTTTTCCAAATGCATCAAAATTGTTAATCATTGCACAGTTTCTTAGGGACCGTCCACAAAATCTGTATGACAATTTAGTTATAAACCAAAAAATTCTAATACACGCTGCGTATTTGTACGTTATAAAGACGGTGAATCTGTTTTTTATGATAAACCTTTATATTCTTAGACAATGTTTTGATGACTTAACGTTTTCCATACCCCAGCAAATACCCGATGCCTTCTAACGAGGGATCTACACCTGTAGATGGGCATGCGTCATAAATTTGAATGACTAAACAGCTTAAAAAGCAAACAACTAAAGGATATTACAGTACACATCTGCTAATTCGAATACTGTTTAATTCAAACAAAATGTTTGGTTCCTTTGATGTTGTATACTGTATTCAATTTAGACAATGAGGATATGTCTGAATCAAATTTGGCTAAAAACGAACTGATTACTAATATAAACATCTCAAAGCCCTAATCCCTATTTTAGTACGTCGCTATGACAACGAATAAACAAAATAATTTGAGATATCTGTCATGTGATTGCTCTTATTAAAATTGTGCTTTTATTTCACGACTCTTTTCAATGGAAATCAATTATTAATCAAAGAATATGATTAGATTCTATGACTTGACGGGAGAGGAAAAAATTATATAGGACCAGAAAGAAACACCTAAAAAGCATGGTTGTTTTTGACCAGAATCCTTGAATTTATTCTGTTAACTAAAAATGTCGGTTCCACTTACTTAGTAAATTATTTAAAAAAACTTTATTCTGAGATCATTCTTTGCTGATATATCAAATAATAATGTGAGGATGAGCTGACGTTTTAAACATTTGGTACTGAGTTCAACCAGAGACTAACCCAAGCCTTGAAATCGTCCGAAATTCGGACGCTGCTCCTTGAATTATGATGGTGAAAGTGCCCTCTATATGTAAAATAGTCCTAAAAATACCTAGTTTTCAAAAAAGTATTTTTAAGGCTTTTTTAGATAAATATTGCCACTTTTCAACTGATCGGACACTTTCCTCATATTCTAAATTAGACCTTGTCAAAAGAAACATTCTTTTAAACCCCCTAATGAAAAGTACAATGACACGAGGGATTGTAAAACATAAAAGATTCAAGCGAATATAATAATTTACTTCACAATTCTAAAATGTCTCTAAAACATAACTTGTAATTTTTTTGATGTCTACAGCATAGTGATCTTCTCAAAAACTAGCTCAGTGGCGGATCCAGCCCTAGTCAGAGCAACACGCACGAGGAAGAGCTAAACGTTTTAATTCTTAATAGCATTCTGTATGATGATGGGTCTAAAAGACCCAAGACCCATCTTCATACAGAAAGCTATTAAAATTAATCACTTTGAGCATGCTTTGAATCTCCATTTCATTGCTGTGATTAGGTAAAACCGTGTCCCGAGTCCGCCTCTGTAGTTTTACAAATTTAATTCATTTCTATCAATTTTCATTCAGAATAACTGCCTTTGTGGATACTTTGTATTTGTAAAGCGAATTTTTGAGACAAAACATCATGTAAGCGCCAAGCTTTAGACGTCAACAAAACCACAAAAAAACGAACAGCAAGAAAGAGTAATTAATATAAAAATCTGTAGCATCCGACCATCACAGCGAAAACGAGTCCAAAATGACGTCTAAGTGACATTTTTACAAAGATCAACGTCATTTGGACATCAATGTTGATATTGTGTCTACTGATGGTAAATTTAAAGCACAGCAGTTGTACATTACGAAAACATCTCGTTAGTTAGCTGAGGAAAAGTGTATTTTTGCATATACTTTATACTGTAATTGCAGTGCAATGATGAAGACAATTATGTAATCTTATCGATCAAATCATATAGTCTAGAAGTTTTTTTTATTATTAAATAATAGGAAAAATTATGACAGCTAAGAAACGATTCCTCTGCAAAGCACTGGGATGATCTGGCCATTGTCAAACATATGGCGGGTTTTTCATTAAGATATTCAGTTACACAAATAATAATAGTTAAACATTAAATCAAATGCTAATCCACTTTCTGACGTTAGTCCTGATCTTCGTTTCTTAAACTACTTTCAACGGACATACGACCAAAAAATGACGTATAAACATTGTCATTACGAAGTCATAAACTTCGTAAAGACATCGTTCGGACATCATTTTGGAAATTGTATCGGCTTTGCTGTTTCTCTATGTGATTTCATGTTAAGAATTCACGAACTCGTATTAAGTGATGCAATAAGTTTCATAAGTTCAACAACATTATTAGTAATGTCAAAGTTTGTACTTGATGATAATTGATTAGTGATGATAATAGTTCTTTGTTTAGAATCTTCTAACCATGAAAGTAACTTTTCACATTCTAAAAAACAAGAAAATACAAAATAGTTGACATTAGTCAATATGCACACATAAGTAACTTGAAGTTCCTTCTCTTTTTTTAATCTCAACGCTGGGATGCATAAAACCGTATGCACAAAAAGAATTCTTTTGAAATGAAATTAACACGATGTTACGAAACGAATGTTTTAGTCTAACTAACTCTACCTCGGTATAATATTAGGGAGCTTAAGCACAGCCTAATCTACGATGGCAACGTGATATTTACCTTACCTATATTACCTCCTGCAGGATGGAATGCAAGTAGCCTATATGCACAAAGGCTAATTCTACGTTGCCGTCGTAGATTAGACTGTGCTTAAGCTCCCTATTAATTTTCATAAAACATACAAAACATAACGAAACAAAATAATTATTTTCTTCAGCAGGTGATTAATTCATTGCCAAAGATATAGGTGATTACGAATACTTGTTTGATTTCTGCTACAGAAGTAGCTGAAATCAAACACTGATTTGTTCACAGCGGCTTGCGGTGCTTGAATGAGTAAAGATAAACTATAAAAATATTTATATTTATATTTATATTTATAGGCGAAGTTCAGAGGGGTAAATTATATTGTTGATTTTTGGGTATTACAGATGTTGATTTTTCCCAAATTAATTAAATCTGCACATCAAGCTAGAGGAAGCTAGAGACAATCCACAAACTTCGTATCGCAAATCCAACCATTTTCAGTATGCACATCTTAACAAAAAGAGAGTACAAATAAATTCTATCCTACCTTGTGCTCTTGTAAAGAATGATTTTAAAACTTTAATTGCGTGCAATTTAACAGAAGCGTATGATGATGTTTCGATACAAGAACAAATGGAAGGTACAAATAATTTCACAAAATTCTCAACTAAGTTATTTTCTTCTTTGTTTCCATTTAATAGTTCTGTCCAGTAAGTCCTAAAATTAATATTTAGAAATTACAAAAGTTTCTGCTACAAAATTAAATTAATTTTCGTATCCAAAACATCGAAAAATAAGTGTCGCAGAAACCAAAAACATAAATAAAGGCGGATTTAGAACATACCTTAACCTAATCACAGTAGTAGACAATGACTTCACAGATAATACTTAAAGTCATAATTGTTAATAGCTTGATGTATGATGAAGGTCTCTGAGGTGGATTTAGAGCATTCCTTAACCTAATCACAGTAGTAGACAATGACTTCACAGACAATGCTTAAAGTCATAATTGTTAATAGCCTGATGTATGGGAATGGATCTCTGAGGTGGATTTAGAACATGCCTTAATCTAATCATAGTAGTAGAAAATGACTTCACAGACAATGCTTAAATTCATAATTGTTAATAGCCTGATGTATGGGGATGGGTCTCTGAGGTGGATTTAGAACATTCTTTAACCTAGTCACATTGGTAGAAAACGGATTCATAAACAATGCTTAAAGTCATAATTTTAATAGCTTGATGTGTGGTGATGGATCTCTTAAGAGAACCATCACAGTATACCAAATCTATTAAGAGTT
The DNA here is from genome assembly GCA_032352715.1 of Bougainvillia muscus. Taxonomy (NCBI): domain Eukaryota; kingdom Metazoa; phylum Cnidaria; class Hydrozoa; order Anthoathecata; family Bougainvilliidae; genus Bougainvillia; species Bougainvillia muscus. The sequence continues at coordinate 1,734 of JAUCNQ010109914.1, read as the reverse complement.
AAAACTTCCTGTCTTAAATAGAAGGGTGTAAATTTACACAATACCTGTCAATAAATGTAGTAGCTGCTTTACATAAAGCTAATTGTGTTTTCCATGTACTATTCGTTACATTCTTTGCATACATGTTGCTAGCAAATTCAAAATGTGTCCCTATGGAAAAAAAGTATAAATTTATCATTAACATTGCCGGATTATTATTTACATTCTTTTGACACTACAGCAATGTTTTGAACGTTTTTGCTAAGTTTACAACTATAACTATACTTTCTTTTAAACGAAAACTGAGTAGAAAAGGCGTGATATAAAAAGTAGGTAGCTCTGGAAACAAAACCAATCGTGAAATAACCATTACGATTTGACGTCATCTAAAAATATATGAATTTGACGTCATTTTAACTTAAAAGTTACAGTTATCGCGAAGTCTCGATCTGATTCAGACCTCCCGTTTTCTTGGAAAAGTTTTTCCTGCTGTTATATTGAAGTTATTTGTAATTTGTATTTGAATATTAGTATTATTTTCTCATTATGTTTTCACAACTAGAGTGTATCGTGCTTGCAAAAGAAGGTGTTGAAATAAAGGTACCCGAAGACCATCTTGAATTACGTAATAAAGTAAAACAACTTGACGAAACATTCACTTCTCGTAATTTGAAACAACGCGAAGGTGAAAGAGTCAAGAAGTTATGTCGTGAAGTGAAACAACTTAACACCGAGTTAGGATTTGTGAATGATCAGTTGAAACATAAAACATTGTATGCTGGTCAACTGTTCAAACGAATGTGTGAACTTGAAGCTGAAAACATACGACTGAGAGTTAAATGTCAAGATATCTCCATTGAGAAAGATATCATTCACGAAGAAGTAAAACAACTTCGTGAAATCAATACACAACTTCGCTTTCAACCTGCTCCTCCAAGTTCTGCAAAACCATCTCAAAGATTTGTAAGACGTCACACTAACATCGCAACAATGCCGAGACTTAAACCAGTGCTGATGCGTCCAAAGTTACCACCAATCTGTACACAGTAACGACAGCATCGAACAGTGGAACAGTAACCTGTTCCGCTGGTTACCGAACCTTGCTAATTAGTTCATTAGATCTGTGGACTAGGTTACGATAAACACTACGGACCATCAATAATAACTAAGAATTTGTTACAACTAAGAGCGCGTTTACTTGGAGTTTCTTTTTGCCCGAGCTGAAATTCTCACCATACCTGTCTCTGGTCAAATCTCCATGCACGTTTACATGCTCAGGGCGAAATTAAACTCCTTTTGGGGGTAAATTTTATTTCGGTCCAAATGACGCATGTCATTTGTTTACTTTTGACCGGGCCATCTTGAAAAAAACTTGCCGATGACTTGTTTTGTACTGTTTTTATCGACCGTTAACAACGACCATATCATAACGACCACCCTTAAATGATTTTTTTTTAATTTCAACCGAGATGACATGTCATGTAAACAGTCAACCGCAATGAGTCAAAAACACATTTCGGGCAGAATGATACTCCATGTAAACGCGCACTAAAATGGTTCCTTACATAAAGTTTCATGCAGATGAAAACATTACATGCAATAAAAACAACAATAACCAACAAAAATGGTTAATATTAGTACAGTGTGTTCACTGAGAGTCATAGGGGTTCAAAAAAGTATCTTTAGGGGTGCTTTTTCAGAGTGTCTTAAACAGCACCCTTTTCGGGTGTAAAATTTCACCCTGGCACAAGGTAT
>JAUCNQ010109913.1:0-20275 GCA_032352715.1 Bougainvillia muscus | reverse complement strand
ATGCTCTTCTGAGTGACACGACCCACTGAAGGGTAGGTGCTCTCCTAGACAACCTCCTGCAACACCCGATGATCACTTTGAACAATCTACCCAATTTCCCTCACATGGTATGGGTTGACCCGAGGAACAGCTTTTCAGACATGATCCCTAGCATTACTTTTCATCTTACTCATCTTGGTGTCATTTCGAAAAAATAAAACACTTTCTGATTGGTTAATTTCTTAATTTGTGTGCAAAACAATAGAAAAATATTATCATACGTATACGAAGAATAAGAACACGTTCTATTTTCGAAATATTGGATCATATACGTATGAATGTATGATCAAACCACATATAAGGAATATAACGTGATAAAAGTATGTGACCATATATGTCATATAAAATATGATTGTGTATTTGCAGATTTAGTGTAAAACAAAACCGCATCAATACTGTCAAATGCAACAGTACGACTTCTCATCTTCATCTTCCTCTTCCAAAGACAAGGACAACTCTTTGCCAAACAACTCAGTTCTAACTAAGCAACTGACAGTTGAGTGCAAGAACTTATTGATTAACTCCACCTACAATATTTAATAAATAATGAGACTGGTGTTCCAAAACTAATAATTTAAGAACAATTAGCATTAGTTATTTTTTTTAAATGGTTCAAAAGACGGTTTTCTTTCAGCTAGCTGATGATCTTGCATGATTATCGTGGATTTAAGACATAAATTTAACATAAGATCTTGAGATTTAATTTGAGACTCACTCTTGTGGTGTCTCCAACCAAGCCTTGACGCACCCTATCGTCAGAAAGTGGATTTCCAGTCATGATTCTATTATTAGGCGCCACATATGCATATTATTATTACACAAGCCTAAATCCGTTTTACTTCAAAATCACATGCTGGCATGTCCGTATGGAGACAATTTGCGTCACAAAGTTTTAAATTCATATATATATAGTCCTGTCAATCAACGCAACAGGACAAAATGCCAATAAACCTGTCGGCCTCATACATTTTTGTAAAGGATTGTAGGGTGGCCTCAGAACTGTAAATCAATTAGTGTCTTATAGGCAAGGTATGTTACACACATAAAAACCTCATGCTATCCTAATATCGCAAATGGTTTGTGTATGGACCACGTATTCAGTTTTTACTTTGCAATCTTTTTAACCTTGTTTCACAAGGACTCGTACAACAACCTATTTTATAGGGGGGCATGAAGGTACTCTACGCATCAATTTATAAGATCATATGTATATGAAGAAACATGAACATGCCCTCACTTTCATAAAATTTTCATATGTATATGATCATATATTCATGCATAATATGTTGCAAGATCAAAGACATATGATCATATGCTATATGTCATACACAATAAGACCGTGTTAAAGCGGCATGAGGCCTTTAAAAAAATGACGTCATTGATGACATCATCTGCTTATTTTTTGATGACTTAATCAAATAAAGAAATTTAGTGAAAAATGGTCATTTTGCTCTATAGCATTTTGTAGAAAGTAAAAAGTAAACATTGCATGGCGAAAAAGAAATACATTAGAATTTCGTTATATCGCCAAGATATACAATATTTTGAAAAAAGAGTTTCCTGACGGAAAAATGGTCTGTGCCAGATAGATGGAGGTCAGAGTGACAACATTTCAAGAACATGAGCCCCCTCCCCCTAATATTGTCTTAATCCTAATATTGCTTTATCATACAATTAAAGGGAAACTTACATCTAACACAGGTTTTTAGAGAATCGCTACATACGAAATGTTACTTAACTGCCTGGGACAAGAAAATAATAATTGAGAACCTTTAAAACGTGAGTTATTGAGCATTTTGTACACAACTATTGTTCAACATATCCACCATTTAATTTTTTAAAACTGAAAATATTAATTATATTTCTGTAGTAACGTGACGTCGTATGCATAAACTTATATATTTTAAACATATATCATTGTAATGGCTACAGAAAAATAAAATTTAAATGATTTTCTGAACATTTGAACTTTTTGAACAATAGTTAATAATGAAACATGTTTTTCTTGAGTCTAAAACATACAAAAATACTGAACAATAAAACAAGGAAAAGCATGTTAAAAAACCTTTTAACAATTAACAAGAACTAAACATCGTTTGGTTTTCCCTGCCAAGAATGAAGCCCATACTCAAACTGCGGTTAGTTTTCTTCTTGTAAGTTCAAATGTTGGTCATCTAAATTATCGAACTTCAAGCAGTTGTAATACTATAATATGGAATATATTACCCCCTGAAGCTGATAATATGTCCCTGCTAAGGAAAACGTCCATGGTTGCTATCGGAAATTATAAATTTCCATTTATATCAGGGTATCCATACAAAAACCTCAGCAAAATTGCATGACTTTCCATGACTTTTCCAGGCAGAATACCTTGACTTCCAATGACTTAACAGAAAAGCTCAAGAAAATTCTATCTTGAATACTAAAAAACTATTTCACAGATTATCACGTTTGGCATAGCAACTTAACTCTGCAACTGCAAGGATTACTCTACTGGGATTAAAGGTAAAACGTAACACTACGTTATTTATCAATGTTCTTTATCAGAAACACACCAGAACACTTCACAGGCAGTTCTACTATATCATATTCGAGATGGTGTTCCTAGGGATCTGATCCGCTCTTAAAAAAACAGACCCAAGACATAGGCAGTGGAACGGATTAACACAATTTTTTTTCTTTTTAATACGAGCATAATTTCAATGAATACATACAACAAAAGCACCAACCTTGATTTTAAAATATCTTAACGTTTGATGTTTGAATGATAAACATTTTTAGTATGGTCTCAAAAGCGGGATTTTTATTTCCCGTATGCTATCGATGGGGATTACGAGATTATTACTTTATCGTACAGATATATATTAAGGTTCAGAAAAAGGTTTGATTACCGGTCTGAATATTACAGGTGGGCACGTGACACGCTATGACGTCATGACCATGTTGTATTACAGTTCTTTTAACAAAAAATATATCATGAGTACGTTTTAGAAATGAAATTTGACGCTGGTCACTTTTTACATTGGAACATGGGTCTGAACATCAACCGTTATCAAGATATAGACACTTGAATAAGTTTTAATTGAATACAATTTTGTTCGAATAAAAGGGAAAAAAATATGTAGCTCTTTTATTTCTTTTATTATATTCATGTAAAATTCTTCTCCTCGGACGTTGGTATTTTATCGTGAAATGGTTGATTTGTCGATCACACTTGACAATTCTTGGAATACTTATTGTCCAGCACAAATAATGGAGAACTTAGAGGAAGCCGATGTGTGCAAGATTCCTACATAGTCAGCGTTAAGTTCCATTACACCAAAACAGTTACTTGTTAATCGATTAGAAATACAAGAAACTATGGCTGAACTGAAAGAACGCCTGTATTCAAGTACAGAAAATACAGCATTGTTTTATATATTTGAATAGGTGTCCATCATGCCTTAGAGCAAATTAACTGAAGTATGAAGTCATCGGTTGGTTGTTGCACAGATTTAGTTGCTTTTAGATTCACCTCATCGTGCACAGTTAGCTGATAAAGCAGATTAAGGCCAGAGCAGAGATAGAAGAAACTCGAAAAATATTTGCTATATTGTACTCTGCACATAACTAGTACTTATTTTAGCAGATCAACGATCTCGATGAACTTTGGCGGAAGTATTTTTGCGGAGTAGGAGTAAAAACGCATAACAATACCTCCTTCTGCAGGAAGTTCTTCCCTTAACCCTATTCCGTATGTTGGGGGGATCACAACCCATTTTTTTTTAATATCTTAAGTTTGGTTGCCATATTGATGCCAATTTTTTTGGACATTAAGTTTTATAAGTATATACACGTTTCCTTAAATTTCATTTTCATGACATTTTTGTCACGTGATTTCTAAAAAAATTAATTTTTCAATTTTTTCTGCATAACTCAAAAGTATTATTGTAATTGTTATTCTATCAAACTTATTTGACCTAATATATATTGCTGACGCTTTTCTGTCGCATTCTGTTCTGTAAATTGTCCGTAAATTGTATTTTGCAGACCGGAACGGCAAAATTGCACCTGACTTCATCAAAAAATGACGCTCATTTTCGCCATTTTATTTTTATCAAACTGTTCACAATAAGTTGGACTAGAATCATGCCAAGTTTAAAGGTCATAGGACTAGCAGAACTAAAATTATGAGGTGAGGGGGACGTATGAGGAAAAAATACCCCATACAGAATAGGGTTAAGGTATAGTTTAACATTTCAGGTCTGTGAAATTAAATACGTGTACGACCTGGTTAAAATAGATCCGAAATGGGACGAAATAAAAAAGTACTTACAAGAAGTAGCTTTCGAATTTTCACTATAAGAAGACACATTTCTTTCAGATGCAAATAATGACGAAGCTAGTAATTGAAACTAAGAAAAAAAAGTAGTAAATCGTTGATAGCTTTATTATCTATGACATACACGTTAGATTTTAAAGCTTAATGGTTGATAATTATAATACCTAAATTATGCCATTTAGACACTTAAAAGCCTAATCTTGTCAGACATATATTTGAGCGCGCATTCCCTGCGCTCAAACATACATGTGTGTTAAAAGGGCTTATGGTACAATGTTTATGTTCTATGTTTCGGTAATTTTTTCCTTCGCTTGCACGTGTTTGGGAGTAGAAGTGACTTCTACTCTTAGGCCCTCTCGTAAAAGCACTGGCATCAAATTTTGCAAGGAATAAATTTTTATTGTTAATAAAATATTATTATTATTTACATTTCAAAGTGCTCTCTTATAAAAAGGATTGAATGTGGAGATTCATCCACAATTAGCACTGAAGCGTTGTATATGTAACCAGTCCTCTCGCACTCAAAAATGTGTTGACTACATATAGATTACATATAAACCAAGTAAAAGTAATTATCTATTCAGAAGTTCTTTTCCATCAATAAACACATTTAGATTTTTAAAGGGCTTACTGCGCGAAAAACAATATTTTTATGGCCGATTCTACTAACGAAGAACACATAGAATTTATGTATCTTACCGCGTAAACTCTTCTTGCTGATTTGATATAGCACAAACTATTCAAGATTTTCTCACATTCATAGTCCCTTGATCGCCATCTTCTTTTCGGAAGCTCTCAAAAAAAGTTTATGCGTGACGTCATAAACAGGCAAATTTCAAACTGGGTTAGCGCTAGCATTATTTGCTTGGGTTACTTATTGGTTGGGAAATCCCTGATCTGTTTATCGCATACGTTTTTCGGATCTCTTTGTTTCTTTGCGTCATGTCTACCTTGATTTGTCTGTATATTACGTCACGCATAAACTATTTTTGAGAGCTTCCAAAACAAAGATGGCGATCAAGGGAACATGGGTTTTTTCAAATTTTTGAACAAGAAGCGAAGCTGGCTTCGGTGAAAAACCGGAAAATGTCAAAAACAAATGCTAGAGTTGCAAGAAAAGGGATGCGAGATAAAAGTAAAAATGGTATGATTAAATTCAGTTTATTGTTTCCTACCATATATATAATTATTGTTTTTCACACGGTAATCTCTTTAAAATTCATGCTAAATTAGTGCGTACTGTGATTATCAAGGTTTAAAATGACTGATTTAACTGCATTGTTTCGGTTGAATTAATATGACAATAGAATATATGACCTTGGTGCCATATTTGTGACAAAATTTGCGAATGCATGCCGTGTTACAGAGAAATGCACGCATATCATTTTAGTCCGAGCACGCGTGCTACAAAAAATGATCAAGCGTGCATTATAGCACGAGGCGAGTTTTATGTACCATGCATATTAGAACGCTTGCCCTTTGACACGCTTGTGATTTAGGACGGTCTGCGAGCGTTTTAGCACGCAAGCATATTGACACGTGGTATAATAATTAGGATGTCATTCATAACACGTAACAACAAATAAATGTGGCATTCGGAGATATGAGACGTAAATGTTTTCTATTTTGAAACTCATTTTTAAACGGTTTTAAAACATTGGCTAATGTTAAACGTTCGAAAGCACGTACTGATGAATGTAAACCAATGTAATGATAGATAGTTTTAAAACGCAAAAACATTCGAACGTTTTTGTTAACAAAGTTATTTCTTTAGTTATGTAAAAAAAAACAGTACAGTGCAGTTCGAGAATCAAACGTGTTGCTCGTACGCCGACCTAAAATTTGTTTAAAAAATTAGAGAAGATCTAGAAGATTAACTCATAACAACTTCCCGTTTTAGAAATTTTTAACGAACTAAGTGAAGATGGAGTTCTTAAAACAAAAGCAACGTGGTATAATTTATCCTGTTCTATAAAAAAATGCTTTCTATTTTGATGCTCTAAATAGGGCACGCCTCGAATTTCGAAACATAAACATATAACGATTGATCAATGTTGAGGCGGATTAAGAACATGTTTTTCTATGTATTCAATGCAGTAACATGGAGACTTAAAGCCTTTAATTTTTAATTGCTTTATGTATGGTGATGGTCTCTAAATATCCATCATCATACATAAAGCTATTAAAGAATTAAAACTTTCGTGAATTTCTTTCGTGATATTCTGACTAGGGCTAATTCTGTAGCTGTAATGAAGAAAAACAACAAAATTATTTTTTTGCATCCTACTAAGACCATTGACATACTAAGAGAAGTTACTAAAAGATTTAATTATATTCCAAGGATTAGCAGTGCCATTAAAGCTACTAAGCAATTTGAAAAAAAATTGTTGACGGCATATCTCTGTCAGATAGATCCTTGATTTTTGATAACTGGCAGGTCAGTGTTCTTTACACAACATAATTCTTCTTCTGTCTTAGCTCGTCCATCTGGACGGTATTCATCCTCCATTCTCTTTAACTCAGCATCTTTAATAATATCTCGGAAAGTTCAGAGATAAGATATGCACGCGAACATGTAATTTATTTTTCCGAATGGTCTAGCAAATATGTACGATGTGTTCTAAAAACACAGAACACGCGTGCAGTATAGCAAGTGGGCAACTTTCACACGCAATAGCGTGTTCAGCATGGTGCATAAAAACAAACACGTGCAAATTAATTAAGCCTACCGGGCATAATTGCACGGTACTTATGACACACAGAACTTTTTAGCATGCAGTCCTTGTTTATAAGTACGGTCAAAAAACAACACGGTCCCAAATTTTGTCACATTTTATCCTATATAAATAAAGTAGCGTCTCCCCAAGTTAACTAACGAAGTGAAAATTTCAAACATTAATGAGCACTTCGACGTAATCCATGTGCAATTGGTCAAAATTAAGACAGTTTGATCACAGCTTGAAAACGGACATACTTACTTCCTCCTGTTCCACAGGGTCAGCATGGTTGACCAGTTTGGAAACTTCATTCTACATTTGAAACAAAGAAAAAAGGAATGAATTATGACATACATTAACAACGAAACTTTTCGCAGGAAAAACTTCCTTCGAAAAACTTGCGAACAGTTTTTTAAATTTCATCAGAAAAATTTACGGACGCATTATTTCACTGTGGAAAATTTTTCCAACAAGTTTTCAATCACTAAATGCACAAAAAGAGTGTATATTCATGGGTTCCCTCCAAAATAATAAACTCCAGGACTTTCCAGGACATACCAATAACGACCTTGTAGTTTTCCAGGTGCAGACAACCCATTATAAGCTTCTTCCAGGATTATTCATGAAAAATCACTAAGAATCAGGACACATTTTCGATCTCAACACCTTCCAGTAATCATTCATCTCTCGTCTGGATGGTTATCAGAAGGTATATATTCGTTGACATTGATAAATGGAATTAAAAACTAACTGTTCCAGCTAATTTTTTCTATTTATTTATACAATGTATATACTTTATACATGATGATGGTGATGATGATGTTCCAGCTCTCCATAACAAGTTTCATGATAGCTATGCAAACCTCCTTTCAAAAATAACATTTTTCAAACGCACAACTTACAATGACACAACTTGCTTTTTGTGAAATGTACAAAACCTTCGATTCTTCAAGTCCCTCTTTCAAGAAAAATGTATTTTCTCAAGAAACATTTTCCTATAATCTTCAGGTAAAATTATAATACCCTGCCAAAACTTCACACCTCGCATTCTTTAAAATTGATTTTCTATGACCCAGAACATTGCACAACATAAAAATTATACATGTATATGACGTCATTGAGCAGATATCAAAGTTTTGTTTTCCTGATACGCAGGCACTGTTTGAACTTTAAGGATAGTAAAAAAACATTTTCAATCAAAAGTAGCAGCCTAAAGACTTAAACATTTCCCACTTCTGGGATAATCGATATAAAATCCTAACTTACGTTTGCATCCTACAACGCTATCTCCTAGCAGAAAACGTACTGAAGTCGAAATTTTTCACCGTCACAAATTTGTGACTTCTTTAAACGAATAGCAAATTGAACAGTTTTCCTTGTCTCTCTAATTTAATAATTCAACAGCATATTCTCATAGCATGTTCTCACCTTCAACGTAAGATTTAACTTTCTATTCTTTAAAAGTGATCAGGAACCCTTTACTATCTAGAGCTTATATCCCAAAAATTTGTAGATTTTATAGCTACAATAAAACACTAAGCTTATTTCAGTTGCTATGCTCTTTTTGGTAAACAACAGGAGAACAATTAATTTTGGAGAAGCCAAATTCAACGCAATGTTATCAGGTACCGCCCTCGTACTGTAGGAGTTCTTACAAAGGGAAATTAAATCAAGATTGAAATTCAGAAATAAGTTGGTTGACAGCCAGCTGCAGGTCAATACTCTTTAGCAACATCCTTTGTCTTGCATAAATAAAAATAAAAACATAAATGAATTAATTTTCATTTTTTTCAAATCAAATACAACATAAAAAACATAACGAAATACGGTGACTTTGAGAATACTCTGTTACATACAATTTCAAGTTCACTTTTTTAAAAAAAAAAATACTAAAAAAAAGACTGCTGTCGTAAGGCTTTCTAACCTGAATTAAAATGATATAACTGAGACCTACTTCTTTTCCTGCATACTCCTTCCTTGTGAGGATTTTAAATATATTCTAAAGACTGGAATTGCACAAACAAATCAGAGCTTTGCTTGAGTCCTACAATGCAACACTGTATATAATGAATTAAGCGGAAAGTGCCAGCGCCATGTTTGACCTCCTATAACTTCTGTTGTGTTTACGGTTTCGATACGATATTTTGTCACTTTTAATATTCAATTATATTACGACATCTGCAAAGTTTCCAATCCTATATCATTTGTGGTTATTAAATTAATTTAATTAATTTCCCTCTGTGAAACTGTTGAATATTGCAATTACAGTATTCTGTTCATTATTTAAAGGAGAACTAACGTCAATAACCTTTTTGAGCTTAATACACCCACAAAGCCTTATAAATTCGATCAGCATAGCTTATTTTGCTAAAAAAATATATATTTGGATCAAAATAAGCTGTTTCTCTTCCTATAGGTGTCCACCATTGGAGCAGAATTCATGTTGGCCACCGTGATATTATCCAGTATGTGTGACGTCACAGCTTTAAGCACGTTAAGCAGTGCTGTGGTGGAAAAACAACGAGTGATTTGCAAACGATAACGTCGAAAAATGGATAAAATTACTATGTTTCCAATCCGTTGAAAACTTAGTAACAAAAGAGAATATATTCCCTAAAACACTATGAAAACAGTGCACAGAGACGGAATAATCGTTTTAAAAAGTTTTTAATGATTTTAACACGGATTTAACCGGATTTTCCGAAACAATTTCCGGGAAACTTTTTAAATCAAAAGAAAATAATGATAAAATACGTTTATGTGCAAAGTTAGTTTTACTTTTAATCTTAAAGGAGAACTAACGTCAAAAAAATATTTTTCTAGAGAATGGCTAGATATGCTCCATTTGGCGTAAAAAACAATTAGTTTTTTAACGAAAACCTTTAAACCTTTTGTTCACAAATATTGTTCGACACTCGTCTCCATTTTATTTTTAAAACTGAGAATAGTGATTTGCAAACGATAAAGAAAATATGAATGTTGATCTGTTTGGCTTGGCTTTAAACTCGAAATGACAGGTAATTTTTCGGGTATCTAAAGGCAAAGTATTGAACGACTTTGCCCCTATATACGAAAAACCACCTCTGCTAACCTCTAGATTCATTTTTGGCAATTTTAGCATGTGCTTAATATTCCATGTACATTTTTGTGACACAATATTTCGAAGTTTTTGTTCAGATGATTGCAAGCTTTATCATGTAAAGATTTATGAACTAAGTTGCAAGCATTTCTGTAGATCAATTTTATTGTGCATGGTATGTTAGAGTCATTTGCATTGTTTTTGCACGATTATCAAGTGAGTTTAATTTTTTAAGTTGCGTTTTTGTAAAGTTTAGGTTTATAATACTGTTGAACATTATCAAAGGTGTAATTATACATTGGTATATTTTAGAGGCTATTTTACTATCTAAGCTTGATTTCATAGCCTTCAAAAGTCGTAGTCTTGACGATGCTTTCTTACAAGATTTTTCAAAGTTTTGGGTCGCTCACAAAACCAAGATATTTATACGTTGATGTAGAGTTCACTTTGATAAAATCGAATAGAAGATGCATCTCGTTGGGAGCATTTTTCAGCTTTTGACTAGTTCCAAATAACATACGCTCGTCTGTAGAGATACAATCCTTTATTAACCCAGCACAATCCTTTATTAACCCATGTGGAAGGTTGTCTGCACCAGCTGCTTTGTGACGTTTCAATTTTTTTCAATTCATTTTAAACAAATAGTTTAGTGACGTAAGTAAAGTTCAGCTTTTTATATGTTCGTAATCAGTTATATTCCGGTCTTTGCCAGGTACAGTTCTTTAGGTAAAGACAACCCACCTTCATGTGAACGCATGTGAAAAACGAACATAATAGATTTGCCTTCTCAAAAGGAAATGTTGCTTTGGTGTCATCACTTTCCAACCACCGTCTTTTTGAACTGTTACCTCGTGATTTTGTCAGAAATATAGATTTAATAGTTTGCCAAAATTTACGTGGAATTGTTGCATCTTCATTAAGAAGATTTCGATGAAAATTCGATTTAGTTGATCGTATTACCGCTGTACATTTGTTTCGTAATCGTTTATAATTTTTCCAGTCGGTATCCTCATTAGTATTTCTGGGTTTCCTTAGCAGACTATCCCTTTCTATCATGTGTTGCTGGATCTTTGGAGTCAGCCAAGTGCACACCCGACCTCTTATCTTCTTTTCAATTAAAGGTGCATGATTGTTGAATGCATTTTGAAGTATACTTTTTATAAATTGGTAAGCACTGTTTACATTGCCGAGAGCGTATAACGGCTCCCAGTCTGTCTGCTGTAGTTCAGATTTTAGAGCAAGGTGGTTGTACTTTTTGTAGCTACGGCTGCGGACGACTTTAGGAATGTGTTTTTGGTTATTAACTTTTCTGACATAGCCTACCATGTCGTGGTCGGAGATGGACGTACTAATTACGTCACGTAATGCGATGTTTCTTTCGTTCGTAGTTAAAATACCATCAATTAACGTCTCTGAAGTATTAGTAATCCTAGTTGGCTTATCGACTACTTGTTGCAAGTTGTAAAATTATAATACGTCTTTTATTACTTTATTGTCATCTTTCTTCATGTAGTCAATGTTGAGGTCCCCGGGGAGCGTAAATTCCTTAGATTCCGCACAAACAACTGAAAGCATATTTTCTAATAACGATTTAAAATTTTCTTGCAAATATTTAGAACAGGACGGGGGTCGATACATACTTCTAATAATAAAACTATTGCTGCGTGTTTGTAAGATCTTCTAAATCTTCTCGCCTATGCCATCGCACTTTGCTAGATATATATTCCCACACCTCCATGACTACCTTTCTTCCGATTTCGAAAAATCGCTCAATAAAATTTTAAATAGTCTGTGTCTATGTTTGTCAGAAAACTTCTAACGTTTTGGTGTCCTTTAGAATTTTCTTATTATATGTAAACATGAAGCGATTCCTTTGCAGACATCTTTCACTATAAAAAGACATCATACATACCGTTGATGAAAATTAGTCCATTGTAAAAACCTTTAGCTGGCCCAAATTACGCCGGCCCTAATTGGAGTTAATTTTGACCTCTTGGCGTAATTAGGGCCGGTGTAAAATGGGCCGGCATAATAAGGATTACGTTTTGTATGGATGAGGATTGTGTCGGGCATAATTTTCAAAACAATTACTGGTGGATTATACGTGTTTCCATCAATTTTTCACAAGAAATCTCTATTTTTATTTCGAAACCAACAAGAAAATGATATGATTGGAAGAAACTTTCAAATTGAACGAAAGCTCAGAAAAAGTCAAGAAGACATTAGTGATATTATTTTGGAGCGAGAAAAAGAAGAATGTTTGGTTCCCTCCATTGTAAACCTTGGTTTTCTTTCCAATTTCCCCCGTCGTGGCCTTAAATGTGGATCTAAATTGTGGTAAGTCAAATTTTAGCTGTTGGCCGAATAAGGGCCGGCGTTAGAGGGGCCGGCATGTAATTAGGCCCAGCGTAGTTAGGGCCAACAAGGTACCATAATTTAATAATAAATAAATACTGCATGAAATCTCATGACTGAGTGAGAATAAGTTAATCCTAAGAGTTCTGGATATCAGGAGAAAATGTGGTATCATACCTGAAGATATGTCATGGCAAGAATCGGATCAGCAGTAATCAGCTCTTTATATCTAAGTAATAACAAAAAATCCCTAAATGATAAGACACTAAGTCAATCATGATACATTCCAACAACAAAGAGCGCCAACAAACACTGTTAGGTAATAATGCTAGTGTGTGTGATTGTGCTAAAAAGTTCTGTGTGTAAATAAATTTATTTATGTATTTCGTTGGCTTTACAATAGTAAAAATTAAACTAATAAATACCAACAAAACTAAAAACAACTACAAAATAAAAATTTCGTAAAAAGTTCTATGAGCATATTGTGCACCCTCAAAGATCTTGCAGGTTTAGACAATGTAATTTGCTCTTAAAAGTACTTAAGGAGGGCACAGTCTTTACATAATCAGGAGTGTTGTTCAATAAAAGACGTCCACGGAAAGTAAATGTATTCGAACCAAATTTCTTAGTCCTTGCACTCGGTAAGGTTAAAAGATTTGTCCTTCTCAGTCCATAAGGGATTGGCATCAGGACGAAGATTTCTTGCATGAAGGATGGGTTTAGATGTTTTCCTGTTTTGTATATTTCACACATAAGGTGACCAGATGTAATGCGTGGATAGATTTAGTTTTGGTGTTTCGCAATAAGTCATCGTAATTTAAATTCGAATTCCTTTTAATGCCTGTTTATGTAGCATTTCAACTGACTTGTATAGGTAATATAGGTAAATATTGAAAAACTGAGAGAATAAAAGCATTACACAAAAGTAGAAATTTACGTTGAGAAATCAGATTCCTGACTCTGTTTAGGGCTGGGACACACGCACTTGCTCTTGTACACAGTGTGTCCACACGAGCTTTAAAAGTGAGATTGTGGTCAATGGTTATTCCAAGGAGTTTAACTGAGTCAGAACATCTGATTTCGTACTGATCAATTTTAATAGTAATATCTTTTGCTGGAGTACCTAGGAACATCATTTGAAATTTTGCCGGGTTTGCTTGAAGCTGGATTATGACTCGTTTCAGGTCATTTTTAAGGTCGGCAGTGACCTCTTCAAGAGTTTTTTATTTTAGCAAGAGAATAAAGTATTGTCGTTGGCAAAAGTGCAAATATCCATGTCTTGTAAAATATAAAAAAGATTGTATATTAAATAAAAGAGGGCCAAGAATCGATACTTGTGGAATGCTAGGAATAATTTCCTTCCATTCACTGAAACAAGAACCGATTTTTGTCCTCTGGTGCCGTTTACTAAGATAACATTTTACAAGAAGGAGGCTTTTTCTGTCAACCCCATATGCAGCAAGGAGTAAACCATGAAATGCTTTTGACAAATCCATTAAACGGGCAATATGCCCCGAGGGCTTTAAAAATTCGCACATGTGTGTTTTTATGCATGGTGCTAAATAACAAGATGTTGCATGTGAATGTGGCCTGCGTGCTATATTACACACACGTCCTTTTTGGAGAGGTTGTGCTGAAAACATTGACCTGCCAGTTATCAAATATGGAAGACGAATAACATCTAAATGGAGTACCTACGTGCCAGAGATAATGGCAATGCTTATCTTTGGAATATAATTAACATTTTTAGTAACTTCTCTTAAAGTGTCAAGGGTCTTCGCAGGATGCAAAATATGATCGTCATTTTTCTTCATTGCAGTGGTGGACTTATCCCTAGTCAGAATATCACGAAGGAGATCTAGAAGTTTTAATTCTTTAATAGCTTTATCAAAGAGGTTTATTTTAAAGATAATATAAAAATATAGAGATCAATTTTAAGAAAACAACAGTTGTCTTAATGGTTTTTTGACACCTAAAAAAAACATACAGCTCTCATCACACGAAATTCCAGGACATTAAAGGACATTTTCTTATCAACAAAGAAAATCCAAGACTTTCAAGGACAAAGACAAAATTCCAGGACATTCCAGGACTTTCCAGGACATTGGTCATCATGTTTATGTATGATGTAAGACCCGTCTTCATACATAAATTAATTAAAAATTAATGACGTCGAGTCTCCCATTTACTGCTGTGACTAAGGTAAAATTACCTGTTCTGAATCCGCATCTGCATTGATCAATCATTATTTGTTTTTGTTTCGAAATTCGAGGCTTACCCGTATCATCTTTCGAGGGAGAGGTCACAGTTTAACGGGTTAATCATAACAATTTAAAGGTATAAACATTACGAAAAGAGATTTGTCATTCTTACTGCCGTGTTGATCAAGTATAGAAGAGCTCATGTGGTGTCAACCCTTACCTCTGCTTGCTTATATGGTATTTGCAACTTCTCACTACATCACGAGCATCTGATCGTTGGAGCTAAAAATTGGAAATAAAGTTACTCAGTATCAAGGAAAAGTACTATTCGTTTGCTGACTTAAAAGACACTTTTCAAGAGCTGTTTTTTCCAGATATCCAGATATTACTAGCTTATAAATGCGCAGTTTAATAAAAAGTGTATTGTTGAATTAATAAGCTTTGTTTTCCAATAAGAAAATTAAACGATTTTTTTGATTTAGAAGTGTTTCAGCCAATGGCAAACTAGTTAGAAAACATATTTTTCCGAGTTTGGCCATATTAAAAAGAAGAGAAATTCCCAAACAAACGTCCCATGATGAAGTTAATGATTACACCAAAAAATCAATTAAACCTGACTAAAAACACACTCAAAACTTACACACTAAACAAAAACACACTCAAAACTTACAAAAACTCAGCTCGACAGGATCTGTTAATCTTTGGATTGTTTCTCTTTTTGGCTTGCTTAGTAAAAAATCTGCAAGACGTTTTTTGACTTGGCGCAAGAAACAAGAAATTTGACTGCTTTGTTTCTTAGAAAGTAAACGCATTCCATCTTCTACTAATATTTTCGAAAGTTTCATTTCCATCTAAGCAAACAGTCGATTAATAACGAGTTATTTAAAAACTTGAAAACGATCATAATTATGATTTCATTCAGGAAAACTTCAGAAGAAGAAAAAAAGGCAAACTGTCTATTTTCATTCATGACCTTATCAACATGATGGAAAGGGTAGACAACTTCCATTGTTACTGCATATTTTGTTTCATAGACTATTTTATTATTCTGGTTTTATTTAAAGTGACATTATATTTTTGAAATTTGCTGCGATGAAATATTCCACAGTTATATCGAAATTGCCAGTAGTAATGTCAACAATCGATTGCTCTAGAAAATTACTCTGATTATCTTTCTAGGCTCTCTCACCATAATTTAATTTGCCACAATTTCATGGAGTATAACTATAGACAAACTCCCATTGTGCCCGAGTACAGTGATCAAAAAGAGGTCTCTGGCATAGACAGTGGATTTGTTGATACAATTCTTCTACAACAGGCAGGAAGTGATATCTTAATCCTATTTTTGCTACATTGTCTAAAACAATGGTATCATAAAGCCATTATGTTATAGCTCCGATATTTTCTTTCATTGCAGACTTGATATGAACAAGCAAACAAGGCAAAAAACGGTAAGAATGATAAGGATAAAAAACCAGACATGTCAAGGGTTCAGCTATTGTTAACAAGAATATTTATTGTCTAATACTTTATTATTTCAGATCTTTCGTTCACAACCAAGTCCTGCGACATGTGGACAAGGCTCGACTTTTTCCACTTCTGTCATTGGAATAGGAAGCGAAACAACATTGCTTTACATTAACATAACTCGTAAGTAACAAAGAACCCTCGAAAAGTAATTTGCAATTTCACATAAAATTATTGGAGTTAAGAGACAAATTTTACCGTGGAGAGATTTTTGTTTAGAAATTCTTGATTCGAAAAATTCGAAATACGTTGAAGGATGAAGAAAAGAAGAATAAAAATTATCTGATGTTTTACTCCTTTTACTGATAAATGTCAAATTTATAAGTAAGTGGTTAAATATTTTGTTAGGAGTACTGCAATGGTCCGTTCGAGAGCTATCCTAACCGTATTCAATGCATTATTTTCAATGTATATTCAATCTGCCGATGACAATACTTTTAGCCGTTACGATACTACTATTAGTGCAGTTGTGGAGAAATTGCACTCTAATTCAGCACTAGTAATAAGTTGGTTAAAAATTATGCTTTGGTCGCAAATCCTGAGAAATTCCAAAAGATAATCATGTGCGCTGAGTCCAAGAATATAAGCATTAACATTGGAGCTTTACTTACTAATAGGGTAAAATTCCCAGGTAAAACTCTAGATCAAAACCTGTCATTTTATCCACACACCAAAACAGTTTTCTCATCAAAGGTCTTTAAAGTATTTGGAAATTATTTTATCATTTATTTGTGATCTATTTTAGTAACTCGGTTTATCACCAAATTCAAATAAAGTCATAAAATTAAAAAATATTGCGTTGGAAATTGGAGGTACTAACTAACTAGAACTAGGAAAGGACTGTCCATGAAGCATTATCTTCGAAAGTGTAAAAAATGAAAGACAAATGGGTATCATACATGGGATAAGTATGGCATAAGAACTGGAGTAACTTAAATTATTTCCTTACTCTCTGCATATTTGTTGAGGTTTAAAACATGGTTCATACAGAATTTCAAACAGAAAATTCGCTATCTACAAAAATAATGCATTTTTCCCTGACCATTTCTGACCTCATATCGTGGTCGACAGAACAAATCTGAAGTTGGGGGAGTGAGGCTGAGATTTACCGACATATTGAGGCCCTACCATGGTCATTGTGGGGGGGGGGGGCAGCAGCTCCTCCCTTCCGTTGCCCACGCTATGTCTTTGAACAATACCAGTATTTCAAGCAAAACATGCATCTAAAATGTTTCTTGGATTCTCATTACAAGTGTAATACAAAATCTCGAGATAAGTAAATAACATACACTTGTTTAACTGGAGACAAACGCATTTAGAGTCAAATCAAATTTTATATCAAAATTAATTACTTGATAAATTCTGGAAAGCTATTCTTATCCAGCCAATCATTTTTTTATCAATAATATTTTACTTATTTTTATTTAATCTGAAAAACAAAATCAAACCTGATAATAGTTATAGACAGTAGCTGCAAAATTCCCGGACTTTTCCCGGATTAGCGGAAATTTAGACTTTTTCAGGTTTTCTGAGACTTTTGCTAAAAAAAACAGGAATTTTCCAGGTTTTCCAGACCATGTATGAACCCTATTTAAAAGTGAGTTCAAACCTTAAGGATCCAAAAATCGTCCAATCTTGGTTTTACAGAAGAACATTTACCAGGATTACCACCAAATAAGAAGTGACACTAAAAAAGAGATGCCAAAGCTGTTTAATGCATTTAAAAAAAAATATACCAAAGCGGTTTAATGTATTTAACTTCCCTACATACTCTAAACTATTTCAGGGATACCGCATTACGTTGCTCACTTCATCCTGCCATTTTATGTAGAAAGGCTATTAACAGGTTTTGGGAAATCTAAAGCTTTTCGCTAACCTTCTTAATCATAACTTTTAGGTTGTGAGCATTGAAGACATAACCTCCATCATACTACTGATGATAGGGCGAAGGTTGCTACGTAGCTGTCTCTATGGATTTCACTGATCAACCTTATTGTATCTAGTTACCTATGGATCATAAACCAAATCCACTAACACAGTTTGGGACAGAACATTTTCAAAAAACTAAAGTTATAATAATGTGTGAAACCTGGAGTTTGCAAATTTTGTTGCAGTGTGATTTCGCTTACAAAGTTATGCCAAATGGACTTTTTCTGTGGTGTTAATGACACACTATTATTCAAAGACAATTATTTTAGACGATTCCGTTAGTACAGGTCTCGCCATGAGACGTGAGTGATTGTTCGTGCTGTCGCAATGCTTGTGTAAAATAAAGTCATGCGAGCTTTTATTACTCGTACAGAAATCTAAGGAAGAAGGAAGAAACTGTGATGGTTCTTTGCAGAATTTTGTTACAAGTCACTACAGAGTGTCTATGGATCCTTAGCAGGTTAGTTCTAATGTGTACACCATAAGTTGATACAGGTTGATACATTTTACTCATGGCAAGGCCTGGAGTACTAGAATACAAAAATAGTACATTTTATACATAAGGAATATGGGATTACAAATTGGATTACCTTATGAACATGGTCATATACAAGTTGATGAGCGAAACGTGGTCTTGGTTCTTTATTATCCATTTTTAACCACCTTTGCTTATCAACATGTTCATTCTTGTACACACAAGACCTATAAAGCAGATAAAAACTTACTAGAAAAGGTTAATAGATTGCATTTATATGATATAAACTAAGCCATACCTTCTTTTTTTCCATTGTTTATCAAATAATTACAATTTTATTTTTATCAAAATCCAAACATATCTAAAACTGCTTCGATCACAGCAACTGAATAAATCCGCATTTACATTTCTTATGTATTACTCTGCAATATTAGGAATCTTCTTTGACCGAGCACCCCTAATACGAAAAGCTGTAGATGAGGCTAGGACAAGCAAACGCTTCATCTGTAACCAATTTACGACGCTCCAAAAAGGTTGATTTCGCTTCTCAACAATCATTATTGGTAAAAACAACAAGGAGGAAAAGGATCAACTATTCGCCAATTGCTCAATTGTACTTTTCAGTTACATTCATTATTTTATCATTTTTGTCGAATAATATACCTTGCTTTTAGGTATATTCTATCTCCTTTTGGAATGAATCAAACAATTTAGCATGCCATTATATATGTGTCGCAAATAAATACAGATGATGACATTATGACGTCATAACAGTGACATTATTATTATTCGTAATATTACTATAATTACTGCATTCGCACATTGATAAGTTATAATTTTATCGCCAAAGGCGATTTTCCTAGAAGTAACAGTAAACAGGAACATGTATATGACCCTAAAAAACATGAAACAAGTGACTTGAGGAAAATTATCTGTCATAATGGGTCCACTTTTCAAAAAAAAGTAATCAAACTCTACGACTTAATAACAGAGGAACGGGGCATAGCCAAACATTATTACAGAGTTCACAACAAATATTCCTGAAATTTTTCCCTGAGTTTTGAGAAGGAATAAAAACATACAAGACAATAAAATTAGGATGTAGTATGTGGTATCATACAATACTAAAGATATGGAGTATGAAATAACTAACTACAATTTAACACAACAATGAGCTACTTTTGAGGCTAAATTTCCAAATAATGGTGGTTCGATACTACAGACGTTAATTTCACTAAGGTGGTTGTCTATTGCAGCAGGTGTCTCCATTGCTAAAATAGGAGCAATAAAATTTCCCTGAATCACTAAATCGGCACAAATACCCAAGGACCTCCTTACGTGACCCCTCCTCAAAACAACTGACAGGGTATAGCCCTTAAAGTTAGTGAGGCCAGCCACATTTAACACAAACCACCACAGCAACAACAATAGAAAGTGTAAATTTTCAGTCAGTGCTATTTTCACTGAAACTGCGTTTCTGAAATTTCAAACTAATGAGTTTAATGTTTAAAGTTACAACTTGCAAAATTCACTATATCTTAAAGATTTTGCATATATGTGGCGTCCCAAGCGAAAAGGGACCGCTGCATTTTTACATCGGCAGCGGCAGCGCACATTGCGATGCATTGGTCA